>ML395216.1:3374-89616 GCA_005239525.1 Nicotiana knightiana | reverse complement strand
GACGGGGCCTCTTGTCAGCCCCCTGACCACCTCCCTGTGACAAAATCATCTCAATCCTCCTGGCGACATTGGCCGCATCCTGGAACGATATATCTGTACCTGACTCTCTGGCCATCTAAAGTCTGATAGGCCGGACCAATCCCTCGATGAACCTCCGAACCCTCTCCCGATCAGTGGGAAGTATCATAAGAGCATGTCGGGCTAGAGTGATGAACCTGGTCTCGTACTAAGTGACTGACATAGATCCCTGCTGGAGATGCTCAAACTGCCTCCGAAGGTCCTCTCTCTGAGTAATGGGAAGGAACTTCCCCAGAAATACCTCTAACAACGGAGTCCAAGTCAAAGGTGTAGATCCAGCTGGTCTGGCTAAGCAATAGTCTCTCCACCAACTCTTGGCTGCGCCAGATAACCGAAAAGTAGCGAAGTCAACCCCGTTGGACTCCACTATGCCCATGTTCCGAAGAACCTCATTGCAGCTGTCCAAATAATCCTGGGGGTCTTCTGATGGTGAACCAATAAAAGTAGCAGTGAATAACTTAGTGAACATGTCCAGTCTCCACAAAGCATCTGCTGACATGGCTGAGGTGCTGGAGTCTGAAACTGTGGAGCTAGCTGCTCTGTCACGCGGGCGGCAGGAGTCTGGGCACCTCCCCCAGATTGAGAGACGGCTGGTGCTGTAGGAAGAAGACCCGCCTGTGCTACACTCTCCATGAGTCCGACTAGGCGGACAAGGGCATCCTGAAGCACTGGGGTAGCTATGAACCCCTCTGGGACTTGAGCTGGTTCAACTGGAACTGCCGGAACCGGGACCTCCTCGTCAGACTCTACCTGAGGGTCTTCCACTAGGGCTGCTGCTCTAGGCTGAGACCGGCCCCGGCCTCGGCCTCTAGCACGGCCTCGTCCTCTACCTCGACCCCGAGTAGGAGCTGTAGCAGGAGTGTTAGGTTGCTGGGCAGAACCAAGGTAAGCACGCGTCCTCGCCATCTGCGAGAGAATAGAATAGAAACTCGACCAATACTCAGAATTCATAGCGCACGACAGAGAAGAAAAGAAATATGGAGTCATCCTAACTTTGCATCCTCTGGGGGGATAAATACAGACGTCTCTGTACCGATCCCTCAGACTATACCAAGTTGTCCGTGAGTTGTGAGACCTAAGTAACCTAGAGTTCTGATACAAACTTGTCACGCCCCGAAATCCCACCATCAGGCCGTGATGGCGTCTAACGTTGAACACGCTAGACAAGCCAACACTTATAGATAAACTGGCATATTAACATCGATTTAAAAGAATAAACTAAACGGTTCACAAGTTAACAGCGGAAATAAATAAATATGGTTTTCAAACTAAGTAAAGACAACATAATACATTGATGCATAATTTTCCCAAAACCTGGAGTCACAAACTCACGAACTGTCTATAAGAGTGCTAAATACAAAGTCTAGAAGGAAATACATGATTGTCTCTGAAACTAGAGAAAAAACAAGACAGAAGTGAAGACAAAGGGATGGAAGAGACGCCAAGGCTCACGAACGCCAGCGGGTATACCTTGAAGCCTCGAGGATAAGCTAGAAGACACTCCCACTAATGATGTCCTCCGGGTCCAGCTGCGTAATCTGCACAACATAAAGAAGTGCAGGTGTAGCATCAGTACAACCGACCCCATGTACTGAGTAAGTGCCGAGCCTAACCTCGGCGAAGTAGTGACGAGGCTAAGACACGAAAAAAAAATGTACATGTGCAGTTCGAATATATATATATATATATATATATATATATATATATATGTATGTATGTATATATATATAAAAACAACGGAAGAGAAAGGCATGAAGTAATCCATCAATAAGGGAAAGGGGAACATGTTGTAGGGAGATAACAGTTTCATATAAGAAATCTTAAAAAAAGAAAGGAACAACAAGGTCAGAGTATCAATAAGGACCAGAAATCACTAGCTTGCACGACATCATCCTTCGTGCTTTTACTCTCGTCCTCACTATGCAAATGTATAATGTAATCAATGTAAATCATGGCACGGCATTCCCTTCGTGTTTTTACTCTCTTTCCTCACAGTATAATCAATAAGGGAAAGGGGAACATGTTGTGGGGAGATAACAGTTTCATATAAGAAATCTTAAACAAAGAAAGGAACAACAAGGTCAGAATATCAATAAGTACCAGAAATCACAAGCTTGCACGGCATCATCCTTCGTGCTTTTACTCTCGTCCTCACTATGCAATGTATAATGTAATCAATGTAAATCATGGCACGACATCACCCTTCGTGATTTCTCTCTCTTTCCTCACAGTATAATCAATGAATATCGGTACGGAATGGTACATCGCATCACCCTTCATGTTTTACACTATTTCCTCACAATATCAAACAATGCACGGCATCACTCTTCGTGCTTTAAAACTCGTCCTCACAATATCAAACAATGCACGACATCACCCTTCGTGCTTTAACGCTCTTCCTCACAATAGCAAACAGTGCACGGCATCACCCTTCGTGCTTTAACAATCTTCCTCACCCAAACAGCAATCACAAACAAGGGCAAGGGAGTAAACAAAATAGAAATAGAAATCCCGACATGGGAACAATAACAGTAATCTCAACATCCCAGCAAGGGAGACAATATCAAACAATGCACGGCATCACCCTTCGTTCTTTAACACTCTTCCTTACCATAGCAAACAGTGCACGGCATCACCCTTCGTGCTTTAACACACTTCCTCACCCAAACAACAATCACAAACAAGGGCAAGGGAGTAAACCGAATAAAAATAGGAGTCCCGGCAAGGAAACATCAATTAAACAATTAAATCCCGGCAAGGGAACATCAATTAAACAATTAAATCCCCGCAAGGGATCATCAATTAAACAATTAAATTCCGGCAAGGGAACAATAACAGTAATCTCTACATCCCAGCAAGGGAGATAATCACTAAAGCAACAATGGCCCGACAGGGTATATTTTAGTAACTCTTCCTGTTTCTTTCACTTTCATTTCCATAATTTATTCTATCACTTGATCCAATGCTCCAAAGGATGTAATTATCTCATATTCCTTCATCATTCGTTCTACAATTTGAGCCAATGCTCCAAAAATGTAATATCTCATATTTCTTCATTATTCGTTTCACAATTTGAGCCAATGCTTCAAAAGAATGTAATTACCTCATATTTCTTCACTTGCCCTTTACATCATATAGAAATCATCAATTAGGCACATAAATTACAACAAAATCGAAATATTCACAATAATAAGACTCGCGGTCATGCTAGACACCAATGTATAGATACTCGTTACCATGCCTATACATCGTATTTGACAACTAGCAAATAGCAAATAATACTCAACTCCTATTCCCTCAAGCTAAGGTTAGACCAAACACTCACCTCGGGTCCAAAATATACCAATCAACCCTCTAACACTGCCTTTCCTTTAGAATTCAACTCCGGAATGGTATTATCTAGGCATAATCAACTCAAGTATATCAATAAGGATTCAATAATTCAATACATAGCCTAATTACCCATCTCCATGCATTCTTTCAAAATAACAAAATTCGACCCCGGGCCCGCTTGGTCCAAACACGAGGCTTGGGCCAAAACCACGTCACCCATTCAC
The DNA here is from genome assembly GCA_005239525.1 of Nicotiana knightiana. NCBI lineage: Eukaryota > Viridiplantae > Streptophyta > Magnoliopsida > Solanales > Solanaceae > Nicotiana > Nicotiana knightiana. Next base: position 85,981 of record ML395216.1, on the reverse strand, counting down.
CCACGAGCCCTAATATATAATTTGTTTTCAAATTCGACCCCAAAACGAGGTCTAAATCAAGAAAATTCAAAAGGGCCTAACTCTATCCAAATTCCCAATTTTCTACTCTAATTTACATGTTTTAGGCTTAGGAATTCATTAGATATGGATGAAAAATGAAGGAAACGAGTTAAAATTTACTGACCCAAGAAGTTTTGATGAGGGATGGCTTCAATGGGTGCCTAAGGGCTTTGGAGAAGAAGAAGTTCGTTATTTTCTATAAAAATCCCGTAGCTACTTTTTCTGGAAATATTTATATACCACTGGGAAAAATTACCCTTCGCGATCGCAGAAGGGAGGTCGCGTTCACGAAGGGTAGACTGGACAGACCATCGTGATCGTGGAAGGGAGGACGTGATCGCGAAGAGTAAAAAAGCTGGGGTCCAGAAGTTGACTTACGCGAACGTGTGGGACATCACGCGAACGCGATGAAGGAGACATGTAAAGCTATGCGATCTTGGTCAACTGTACGTGAACGCGAAGGGGAAAAGAGGGCTAAGCCCTCAGGGTCAAATAACCCTATGCGATCGCGAGGGAATGGACGCGAACGCGATGAAGGAAAACTTAAAGCTTCGTGAACACAGAAGAGGCTTCGCGATCGCGAAGTACAAATGGACCTGCAACAGCTGAAGCAAAAACCAGCAAATTTCCTAAGTTCAAAATCACTCCGAGACACCTCCGAAACACTCCCGAGCCCTCGGGGCTACTAACAAATCACATGCACTAACTCAACAACATCCTACGAACTTAACTGTGCGATCAAATCGCCAATATAACATCAAAAACAATGAATCAAACCTCAAAATCACTAGTTTTTTTCTTCAAACTTAATAAACTTTCAAATTTAGAGTTTTAAGTCTGAAACACGTCAAACGACGTCCAATTTCTACCAAACTTCACAGAAATATCTCAAACCACATATAAGACCTTACCGGGCGCCGGAACCAAAATACGGGCCCGATACCAACATATTCTAGCAAATTTTCATTTCACTTTTCTTTATAAATTTCAGAAAAATAATTTTACTCAAAAATTCATTTCTCGGGCTTGGGACCTCGGAATTCGATCCCGAGCATACGCCCAAGTCCCATATTTTCCTACCGACCCTCCGGGACCGCCAAATCACAGGTCCGGGTCCGTTTACCCAAAATATTGACCGGAGTCAAATTTACTCATTTTAATATCAAATCTTAACATTTTTCATAAAATTTCATATTTAAGCTTTCCGGCTACGCGCCCAGACGGTGCACGCAAATCGAGGAAACTATAAATGAGGCTTTCAAGGCGTCAGAAGTACGGGTTGGGTAATAAAATAGGTGATGACCCTTTGGGTCGTCACATGAACGGCCCGAATCATAAGTGCATCTTTGCCATAAAATAATCATATCTATGCACTGCCGAGGGTCGAACGGCCCGAACCATAAGTGCATATTTCAATCCGCCGTGGTATACAACCTGCTCCCATGAGAGTGGGGGAAATCACACTTTGCTCGCAGAATGTTAATTGCGAAGAGGTCACATGCACACATAATATTCTTTTAAAATTACTTTCCATAATCAACTCCTTCAAATTATCAAATTCCGTAAATTTCAGGGAACCAACGTTACATATCACATGAATTCATAACATATAATTCATTACGAGGAAGAACACAAGGCATGATGTGGGCCTAACTACCCAGACATAATAATAATAGTCGCTACATACGCACTCTCGTCACTTTGTACGTACGTAGCTCCCACAAACATCACACATAGCATTTAAATCACCTATGGGGACAATTCCCTCTTACGAGTTTAGAAAGGAGACTCACCTCGTGTCGAATCTACTTTCCGGACCAAGAACGCGCCCGAAACTCCAAACTCGTCACCCAAGGACTCGAAACTAGCCAATGTTATACAAATATATCAAATTATACTCAAAGCATGGAATTCTCCTACTTATTTAGTCAAGTCGTCATTCTTGAAGAAGTCCCAAAATCCACCCCCGGGCCCGCACGCTCGGATTCCGAAAATTTTCGAAGAAAACACTCACCCATAACCTAAAGATCGTTAATATATGATTTCTGTATGATTTCATAGCCAATTCACGGGTAGTTCTCTAAATTCTCGAAAACCCTAGGTTACTACCCTTTTTCCTTGATTTGCACTAATTAAGTAGTTGATTTAACTAGTAATTCATGCATTAAACTAATACTAGGGTAGAATTTACTTACCTTATCAGTAGCTAGGTGGATTGGCTCTTTCCCAAGCTCTCTAGGTCGACAATGGTGGAAGAAAAATGGAGAAAATGAACATTTCCCGTGTTTTATAAGAACACACTGCCTACAGTGGTTCCACACCTACGGCTCAAGGACCGCACCTGCGGTCTCGCACCTGCGAAAATGGGACAAGGGCCTGGGCTCGCACCTGCGGGCAGGAGTCCGCACCTGCGGAAAGGACCCGCACCTGCGAGAACTGGGCAGCCCGCCTGGGGTCGCACCTACGAGGCTGGGACCGCAGGAGCAGTCCCGCACCTGCGACTGCGCAACTGCACCTGCGGTCACACCAGATCAGGTGCATCAGCAACTGTTTCAGCAGGTTTTTGGCCTCGTTTGGTGCCTGAGAGGTACCCGGGCCCACCAGAGCCCCCGTCCAAATATAAAAACAAGTCCCATATCATAATACAGACTCGCTCGAGCCTTCGAAACACTCAAAACAACGCAAAAACTCAAAATCACACCTCGAAACCCCCTAAAATCAAAACTTAAGAACTTCAAGTTCTTGAATTCGATATCAATGCGCCAAACCGACCTATACTACTTGGAATGACACCAAATTTTGCAGGCAAGTCATAAATGACATAACAGAACTATTCCTGATCTCAAAATTCTATTCGGATCTCGATAACACAAAAACACGTCCCAAACCACAATATGAACTTAAGGAAACTCTTATTTCGATATTGGGCGCCGAAACGCTCCCGTGTCATCCAAAACCCATTCCGAACATACGCCCAAGTTCGAGATCATCATACGAAGCTACCAGAACCGTCGAAACTCGATTCCGAGGTCGTTTACTCAAAATGTTGACCGAAGTCAAACTTGGCCAAAAAGGCCAACCTTAAGGAACTAAGTATTCCTTTACTGCTCTAAACACTTCTGAATCCCGGACCACCCGCCGCCGCAAGTCATAAATCACAATAAGCCACTATGGGGAGTTTCATTTAGGAGAACGGGGTCCGATAACGCAAAACAACCTGTCGGGTCGTTACACCAGCTCCTCTTCTAACTTCAAATTTGATCCGTTAACCACCCGGAATCCACCCGAGGCCCCCGGGACCCCGTCCAATTACACGACTCTGTCCCATAAAATCCCACGGACTTTCTCGAGGCCTCAAATCACATCAAACAACGCCGAAATCACGAATCACACTCAAACTCAAACTTTATGAACTTTGAAATTTCCAACTTCTACATCTGATGCCGAAACCTATCAAATCACGTCCGATTGACCCCAAATTTTGCATGCAAGTCAGATTTGACATTACGGATCTGATCCAACTCCCTGAATCACATTCCGACCCCGATATCAAAATTTCCATTTCTGATCGGATTTCTCAAAAACCTTCAAATTCCTATCTTTAGCCAAACGACTTCAAAATAACTTACGGACATCCGAATTCACTTCCAATCGCGCTCCCCACTCCAGAATCACCATACGGAGCTATTCCCAGGCTCAGAATCCCAAACAGACATCAATATCACTGAAATGTGCTTCAAGCCAAACTTAGGAATTTCTTCAAAATGCTGACTTCCACAATATACGCCGAAACGCTCCCGGGTTATCCAAAACCTGATCCGGACATACCCCAAGTCCGAAATCATCATGCAAACCTACAGAAACCTTCAAATCCTGATTCTAAGGTCGTTTACTCAAAATTCCAATCTTGGTCAATTTCTCCAACTTAAGGCTTCTGAAATAAGAATTTTCTTTCCAATTTGACTCTAAACTTTCTGAAACTCAATTCCGACCACGCCTATAATTCATAATACATTAAACGGAGCTGCTCATGACCTCAAACTGCTGAACGACGTGCTAGAGCTCAAAACGACCGATCGGGTCGTTTCGTTCCCCCCCTACTTAAACAGTCGTTCGTCCTCGAACGTGCTAAGAACTACTCCGGAGTTATCTGAAATCACTATCTAACACCTCGAGCACCTGCCCGGGCTACCACAACCCAGTTGAGCACATTAGCTTGATCAAATCTGAAGATATCCTCTTTTATCCATACCATAAGCTTAGAACCCAGTTCCAACACTTGAAATTCTCTGCCAGGCCTAGTTCCAATATATAAACACCATATCAACTACCACACGACATACCAGAACATGAATGCATACCCTTGCTCTGAATTAGCACCATGCGCTTCATAATTCATCATCTGACCACAGTGACACTCCCTGAACCTTAATAGCCAAAATTCCACGAATCTGATGCTCCCAATGCACCTCATGATGATGATGATATATATATATATATATATATATATAATATATACACATCCTGCTATAACGCTGGCGATACCACCACAAGGGAGGAGATGTGTAGAAATTCATAATCAACTGCCGAGTTAACAAACCATTGAATATCTCCTCTTGACTAGAATCATCACCTCATTACGAACCAAATAATGGTATTTTTCCTTTAATATATTCCGCATAATCTTATTGTGCTGATCCCTGATCAAATAATCTTGTCTCACCCAGTATGAACTGCTCAGACAACAAATCACCCCAAACATGACCGACAGTCTCACATGACACCACAAAGCGCCAATAGTCCATAACTCGAACAGATACATAGAGAAATGACTCAGGATAAGACTACTCAACTCATGCAACTTATTATGAACTCTTCTCAGAAAATAGAAAGTAAAACACAAGAAAAATAAATATAGGAACCTTACTCATCATCACACTTTTACGGCATGCAACCCGATCCGAATAACATACTCGTGGCGGCGTGCCACCCGGTCCCATCATAAAATTCACATAAGAAATATACACAGAGTTGAATTGCTCACTATTACAAATTACTGAATATCGATCATAAGCACGGTAAGTGCATAATACCATCTTGGGGAGACTGATAAAGCCATATGCTCACAAAACTCAAGCACAACTGAGGTGCTATATATATGTATACTCTGGATCTCAAGAGGTGTCCTGCTCACATAACATCATCACTACGCGGAGACCTTAACACATAAGAAATTATCAAGCTATTTCACAACTCACACGGCATAATCATATTATCACATGAATTTGACGAAGACGGAACAACATCCGTTGTTCTAATACCTTTTCATGAAAAGGGATCTACTGAAATGAACATGCCTGGCTCATACGGAGCCCATAATCATATTTAAATCCATCCACAAACATAGAGTCTACCTTGCTCGCACCAATACTAAGCTAATAGCTTTACCTGGGTCCATATTAACCCACTTCCTCTCATAATACGCAAGAACAACCATCATAGCCGGGATAAACACCCCACAATCCAAAGCCAAATGAACTGAACGCCTCCAGGCATAAACACTCAAATAAGCAATATTGCACTTCTTTATACTCAGTCCAAATCTTCAATCCATTAAGTGACTACATGTCACACTTGTACAATCTTATCGTGATTACGCTCCCACGACCTTCCACACCAGGTAACAAGTTTGCACATCCACATCACCGACCACACTAATATTGCAATACACATCAAGAACCCATGACCAGGGTACAAAGCCTCTTTCACCGAATATCGATCTCAGGTGACACTGAAGATAACACCAGCTTACTCTGAACTTCTCATCCGAGCACATGACATTCTTGTTAACACCGAACCGCAATCCCGATTCTTACTCTCAGTTACATACTGCTTACTGCACCTAACATGCCAATATAAGATAGCACAAGAATGCCATCATAACTTCTGAACCACTAATAGGGTGAACACTTCATCATATACAAACCTTTTACTTAACTCAATTCAAGAGTACCATCTCAACACACGAGTGAATTCTCACAATCACCCAACATGCAAATCCTTAAGTAGTGGTATGAACCACCATAAAACCTTCCGGTATCCGCCTACACCTAACATGCCATAGCACTCAAATTCTCCCATATGAAATCTATTACGACGGACGACAAGCCCCGCACACACCGGCACAAACCACATGCATAACTTAATCTCATCGAAGGAACTGATCACTGCCGTAAATGTGCCATTTCAACCATGGCAAATCAATCTATCTTCTTTTAATCATCTTCAATTGCCTCAGGAATAATAGTAACTTCCTTCAAATCATAGCAAACTCAACTCTCAGTCATCCCAAGTGACCTTGATTCACGAGGCCATGTTGTCTCAGTCTCGCAACCCGTCTCATACCCTCCTGAAAATCTTTCTACAACCCGGAGTTTATTTCTCTCACTCCTCCAATGCTATCCTGCATGCTGAAACATATCATAGAACACTCCAATCATTTTCCTTCTCTCAAGAATTACACTGCAAAAGCTCAATTCTTAATCATACGGCTACCTTTAACCCTTAAATGCGGCATTCTTAACTTTTGAATTCACTAGGACCGCTATTGAGAGTCACCCACTCTGACTGGTCCCGAATACAAGAAACTCCAAGGCTCTTCTAGCACATGAACACCCTTTTCAATGAAACACGTGACTGAGTCACTACCCTTACAACTCGCCTATGCCTTAAGCACAAATTTTGAATCTTTCAAAGCCTATCCCTGGTCCGATAGGACCATCTTTTGTACATATTTATCAAATCACATGCACAATTACCATTTTACTCCTTTCCCTTAGCTGTAATAACTTGCCAACACGCTGAAAATCCGCAACCACATGAGAAGACAATCCTACCACCCAACTGCAGTTGGTGGGACTCCCCCACTTAGCCCGAAGCTACTCCTTGCACCACTCTAGACCCTGCTGAGATCCTTTCTCCTTTGTTAACATGATCTTGCTCAACCAACCCGTCCAATTCTTCCAAATCCTCTTGTCAGCACTCCCTAAATACTCAAATTCTCTAGCATCATTCACACCTTCTGCCTCCTACCGAATAGCCACTAGAATCCCTCGCAGAAACTTGCCAAGCATGCCACCGCTAACCTATTCACCGGAGATAACCCACCTGTGGAAATCACCAACGAACACCTTCCAACGATGCTGAAATGCACACTCTCTGCGACATCAGTACCCCATCCTACACCCTGCTTCATTTACCAACTTTACTAGTCTGTCCGCTCCTCATGGACATCCATTAAATGCGCGAAAATATCTTCTAATTCCAAGCTATACTGCATGCTTCTTCATATCAACAACTCCTCTCTGCTGCATCTAACCTTCCGCTGAAATGACCCACATTTCAACTTAAGCTCGTGGACCCAATCACCATCCACAAAACTCTCAGACTTCCCCTCAAGGTAGGCAGCTATCTTACCACTGAACTCCTATGCTACGCTGCTACGCTGCCACTCTCCCACTTGTTAAACTCATTCCTTTAAAAAATTACCTGACCTCTGTTCCTTACACCTGGACTTTAGAAATGGAACCACCGCCTAGCACTTTTCACATATCTTCCTTCATCGTATGCTGCTCAATTGCTGCCTCAATTCAATATCATTCTCTGTAGTTCTTAATCCAGCAGTTTGCCACGACTTCCAACTCCCCGTGGATCACCTTTCTCGAGCTGCCTTTGTTATCAATACTTATCCAGTACTGAACCATCGCCCAACCGCTTCTTCAATACTTCTTCACAATACTCTGACCCAATGCAACCGAAGAACTATAGCACCGACAGACTTAACACATTCCACTCGATTAGTGACGACGACATCATATCACAGGTGCATATCCCACCACACTTGAAAACACCAAGCCTTACTGCCTTATCAACCCCAACCGAACCATTCATAATCCAAATGCCCTTCCTCCGCCGGAACTAAAATACCGAAATCTCGAAATCACGCTCTGAGAAGACCTCCCTTCAAACCATTCATCGGGACTCAACATATGGGCAAGTGTTCTATCATTATATCGACATCGCGCGATAACCAATCGTAAACATCATCACAACCTGGGCATAACCTCAAAGCTCTCAGAAACACAGCTACTGAGCTGAAACAACATATTATCCTTACACAAGGCAACGACAATAGACTCAATCAAATTCGCAGGGAGAAACATCCCGCACCACACTCATAGAACCATTTCAATTCCTCAAATTCCTGATTCATAGCAACCGCTCCACGACGCGTAAGATTGAGTAGGAATAAACATAGGCATAATCCTCAAAGGAATTGAATCGCACGATGAGGAATTAAGAAAGGAAGTACTCCTAACAGCCATGTAGCCTCTCTAAGATAAGTACAGACGTCTCCGTACCAATCCGCAAGACTCTACTAGACTTGCTCATGACTCGTGAGACCTAAGGGAACCTAGTGCTCTGATACTATGTTGTCACGACCCCAAATCCATTAAGGTCGTGATGGCGCCGGACACCACCGTCAGGCAAGCCAACATTGATTAGTTGAAATAAATTCCTGTTTTAACATTTTTTTTGAAATCATTACCTCTAACTTATTACGTAATAGCTAAATATATATATATATATATCCGTTAAGTAAATACGATGGTTTAAATATTCCATTTTTAGAAAATATAACCCAAACACATCCCAGAACCCGGTGACACAAGTACATGAGCAATTTCTAAGAATTTATACAATCATTACAAAGCTTGTCCGAGATACAAAGTGGACAATGGAATTTAAAACAAAGTGAATACAATACGAGGGAGACTANCAGAGAGGTAGTGACGACAGGTCGAATTAGACACTTGCTAGAGGTCAATTTAGTATATTCAAGTGAGACACTAAGCATGAATGTCATAGACAATTTATTAAAATCAGGAATAAATAATATCAACTCCTTCCACATTAAGCACTTTAAATCTTCGTCATTTCAGTTGACAATTTAAATCATGATCAGGGATAAGAAACATCAGACTTATTTCACATTTTACACATCAATTCTCCTTCCTCATAACTGGCCATTAAAACTTCCTTAGGCCGATAAACATGTATACATCACAACAAATATGCAGTAAATATTATGCGCAAGCAATGCCGAGGGTCGACGACCCGAACCAACATAAACATAAATTGTGCACTGCCGAGGGTCGAATGGCTCGAACCATAGATGCATCTATTTTTTCCGCTCGCGAATCAAACATGCGACGCGGTCAACTTAATAATAATAATAATAATAATAATAATAAGGCTAACCTGCTCGCGAATCATACCTGCGACTCAGGTGCTCATATGTATACGTATTCACATAATAAATTCGCATTTTTATCAAGAAAACAGCTTCTCAGGAAATGATAAAATCCTCCTAAAGGAACACGAAAAATATCATTTAAATTTTTGTTTTGAAACTCATTTGCCAAGTTTAATAATATTCAATAATATAACCCTATCAGGTATACAATTATCCACGGAGGAAATCAATTATCTTTCTAGATGATTAAGAAAATGAAATCTAGTCTTCTTAGATATTCAATTACTATTTCGATTATAGTAGCGGTCTAATATTATTGGCAAGATCACAGGTACAACAGGTAAGGCATGCTAGTGGGTCCAAGACTACCCGGACATGGCATAATAGTAGCTACGCACGGACTCCCATCACCTCGTGCGTACGTAGCCCCCGCAGATAGTAGCACATTTTTAATTAGTTCATCTAGGGGGACAATTCCCCCTCACGAAGTTAGAAAGGAGACTTACCTCGCTCCGAAATCCCATAACCGGCTTCCAAGCCCTTCTGACGACTCCGGTGGATGCACAACGCCCCAAAACTACCAAATAATGGGCAAAGCAATGAAAATTCATTCTAATACTCGTAACAAATTCAAATTATATACTTTCCCAACTCCGCTCAGTGAATTGACCAAAATTCCCTCGGGCCCACGTGCCCGAAATCCAAAATTTCTCGAAGATATACCCGACCCTTAGTCTTACTAACGCAAATATACAATTTACTCTAAATTCCATGCTCAAACTCGTGGCTAAAAATCCAAATACAAATTTCTAGGTTTTCTTCAAGATTTCCCAATTTCCAATTAATTTCTATGTCTAATTCCATGCATAAACCTTGTATTTAACTTAAAAGCATGAAGAAATTACTTACCTAGCAATGCATGATGAAAATCCCTCTTGAAGCTCTCTTAAACTCGCCCCATGCATGATAAATATGAGAGAAATGTCCAACAAATCTCGGTTTTAAAACATTCTGCCCAGGCCATTTTTCACACCTACGATCCGATCTTCACACATGCGCTTCCGCAGGTGCGCCCAAGAGCCCGCACCTGAGGCTTCCTTCTCCTCCAGCCGAATCCGCACCTGCGACCCATTGCCCGCATCTGCGCCTTAGCAACTGCGGAAATTCCATCGCACCTGCGATCCCAGCCAAGACAGCCCACTCTCGCACCTGCGGCGCCAAAGCCGCACATGCGGCCAAATCCTCGCAGGTGCGGTCACACCAGACACCAGCAACCCAGGTCCTCTTCTAACTTCAAATTTGATCCGTTAACCACCTGGAATTCACTCGAGGCCCCCGGGACCCCGTCCAATCACACGACTCAGTCCCATAACATCCCACGGACTTGCTCGAGGCCTCAAATCATATCAAACAACGCCGAACTCACGAATCGCACTCAAACTCAAACTTTATGAACTTTGAAAATTTCCAACTTCTACATCTTATGCCGAAACCTATCAAATCACGTCCGATTGGCCCTAAATTTCGCACGCAAGTCAAATTTGACATTACGGACCTTCTCCAACTTCCGGAATTGTATTCCGATCCCGATATCAAAATTTTCACTTCCGGTCGGATTTCTCAAAAACCTTCAAATTCCTATCTTTAGCCAAACAACTTCAAAATAACCTACGGACATCCGAATTCACTTCCGATCGCGCTCCCGACTCTAGAATAACCATATAGAGCTATTCCCAAGCTCGGAATCCCAAACGGACATCAATATCACTAAAATGCACTTCAAGCAAACTTAGGAAATTTCTTCAAAATGCTGACTTCCAAAATATACGCCGAAATACTCTTGGATTATCCAAAACCCGATCCGCACATACGCCCAAGTCCAAAATCATTATACCTGCAGGAACCTTGAAATCCTGATTCTGAGATAGTTTACTCAAAATTCTAATTTTGGTCAATTTCTCCAACTTAAGGATTCTAAAATGAGAATTTTCTTTCCAATTTGACTCTAAGATTTCCGAAACTCGATTCCGACCACGCCTATAAGTCATAATACCTGCAATGGAGCTGCTCATGACCTCAAACTTCTGAACGATGCGCTAGAGCTCAAAACTACCGGTCGGGTCGTTACACATAAGAATTGACAAGGCCGTTGACATGTCATACCTAAAACTATACATAGAACACTGTCTGCAAAACCTCTAAGAAAACATGACCACAATATATAAGTCGGGACAGGGTTCCCGACATCCTCATAAAATGAAATAACATACATAGAACGTGACTCGGCAATACTCCAGGAAGATGTGGAGCTCACCAACCAAAAGCTGATATCTGGAGGAAGCCTACAGTGGATGGTCATCACTTCGCCTATCTACACATGTGTGGCATGAAACACAGTGCCCCAGGAAAAGGGACGTCAGTACAAAGAATGTACCGAGTATGTAAGACAGAAATGAAACGTAGTAATAAGATACTATCTCGGGGAGGGATAAGAGTCAACTTATAACCTCTGACTTGCCGTTGAGGGCCATAACTTATAGAATAAGACTCATCTCGTATATATAAATAAAACTTCAATATAATAATTCTGATTACATCATTCTCGTGACGTTAATTGCCCGACCGGTCGTAGCGTAGTGGTAAATGCATAACTGCTCGACCGGCCGTAGCTCGGTGGTAAGTATGTAACTTCCAAACCGTCATAGCTCGGTGGTAAATGATTATGCATGACTGCCCAACCGATGGTAAATAATGATACATAACTACCCAACCGGTGGTAACTGCTCGACCGGCCATAACACGGTGGTAAATGCTTGAAGATGCATGTACATGTATCACTATATTATAAACATTAACATCTGTATCATATACCTCATTGGGGACTTAGGGACATACTTAGACATGCCTGAAACAGGAATGAATAACATAGACATCCTTAACTACTAAGAGTAGAAACACTTATGGAATAGCATTACGTTACGTATCGTCACTTGGATCATGCCAAAAGAAGGAAGGAGTAGCCTTAACATACCTGAAGTAAGGAAAAATCTGTATGATATTCTTGGGAAGGATTACACCGTACTCCCTTAAAATTGCAAAATCTCCGTTTGATTTATTGAAGATTTGACCCCTTCTACGTTAACTGTCGGTTGTCTCTTACATTAGCTTCATATTGCAGCTTCAGACTGCCTTACGTAGAGCCCTTCCTATTCTTTCAAAATGTTGGAAGATAAAAGATTTCTACTCTTTCAAAATGTTGGAAGATAAAATATTTCTACTCTTTCAAAATGTTGGAAGATAAGTATTTTAGTTATTAAAAGATTTGTAGCTTTTCTTATTACATGGCTTGTCTTGGAATTGGGTTGCCGCCTATTCTAATATGACTAAGAGTCGCTTATTTTGTTAGTGGCTTTCTGCCACGTGCGGGTGGGGTGGGGTTTGAATCTTATCCCAAACTCATTAGTTAATTAGGTAATGTCCCATTATCCGATAATTAACCAATTACCTACATAATTAAGAACTATCTCAAATTACTTAAAATACTACTTATTTTTTATATACTTTATACATCATACTTATCATGATCATATGGTACCTTGTATGGTACTAGTCCATAAATATCGGGTATTATAGCTCGGATCGTATTTTATCCCAAATCGACAACCTTCAACGAAACTCATTTTCTTTAATTCGTGTACCATTTATCCTTCATGGCACTTACTTATCGCTTGTTATAAATAGCATAAATACGTTAACCTCAAGATAATCTCATTCTCGTGTCTACATCGATTATAATGTTTAAACTTGCAAAATGTACATACATACTCATCAATTATAAATCTACATATCTTCCCGAACTATACTCCAATGAAACAAATATCAGGCTCCCACGGGGTCAGGATGTCATCCCTCCCTAAAACTACTTCCTAAGCCATTCGTCACCTACGACTCTGTTAATCTATCTTCTAGGCGCTGACACCTACTAGTTGTAATCTTAATAACCAGGTTCATAATTTTCTATTCCATTATACTAAATTCCCCAAAATCTTGCGTACTATATGTTGTTTCCTCCCTTGGGCGTTTAGAGCTATCAGGGTTCTAACTTCTTAATGTTCTAGGTTACTCCCATTTCCTCCCTTAGTCCACTATCCTCGGGTTCTTACTTTGTTTTCAAGCTAGCCCTGGTTTCCCTTAACCCTTCAGATGTAATGCAAACTCACTCTTATATTAATCATATTAACTAGGCAATTTGCATTAATAAGATCGAACATTACCCATAGTCACAGTACCTGACACATCATCTGGTGTAGCCTCTAGGTCCTGATGACCTGCCAAAGCATATATGCGGTTCTGACTACCACCAGAGCTAGATGCTCCACTTCTGCCTTTACCTCTACCAGTTGATGCTTGAGGGCCTCGCTCTTAAGGGCGTACTGAAGAGGAGGAGACTGTTATAGATCTGGTGGGCTGAACGATCCCGCTTCTGTTATTCATAGAACATTCCCTCATGTAATGACTAGGGTCTCCACAGGTATAACATACATTAGATCCCTGACGACATTGTCAAAAATGAGCTCTACTGCATTGACTGCACCACGGAGGAGGCACCCTCATCTGCACTGAATCCCTCAATTTCTGAAAACCAAAAATTCTCGAACCCTGACCTGATTCAGAATATACAGATCCCTCATAATACGGCTCCTGCAACTGTCAGACACTTTCAACAGGATATGGTGACATAGGATCGCCTGAAAAATTCTCACGTTGCCTAGCAGACCTAGCCTTCTTACGCTGACCCTCATCACGATTCTCGTATTACTGTCATTTACGATCCTCCAAATTATGAGCATAAGCCTGGATGCGGTAAATATCCATACTATCGAGTAGATCGGCCGTGAAACACTCATTAATCAGGTGCAGCCCAAGTCCTACCACAAACCGATGCAGTCGGTCACTCATTTCAGCCACAATCAAGGGGGCATACCTCGCCAAGGAATCAAACTGGAGACTATAATCCACACACTCGTATTCCCTTGTTTAAGAGCCTAGAACCTATCTACCCTTGCCTGAAAAATCTCTGCCGGCAAGTAATGACGCAAGAAAGCCTCTGAGAACTCTTCCCATACCGCTGGAGATGCATTTGTCTCTCTAGACAATTCCTAAGTTTCATACCACTGAATCGTAACATCCCGCAATCGGTAAGAGGCCAACTCCACTGACTTAGTGTCTGATGCATGCATCACCCTCAAAGTCCTCTGCATCTTATCAATAAAGTTGTGTGGGTCCTCATCCTTGTTGGATCCGGTAAACACTGGAGGGTCCAGGTTGATGAAGTCTCGAACTCTCGTGCTAATAACCCTGTCAACGTGACCAACACTTGTACCTACTTGGCAATGAGCCTGAGCGGCTATCAATCTAGTCAACAACTATACTGCACTCTGCTTATCCATATCCTCATCCTGAACAATAGGTGGAGGTAATGGGTTCCTCCTCATCTCCTCGGGTGCTGGCAAAATTGGAGAACTATGCGAGGGTGTCATATTTCCCCTCGGGGTCTCACTCTGGTCATCATTAGACATTGGTACTCTACTCATGCCCTCATCTGTCACTGCTTTACCTTTCTGACTAGCTGTAGCTTTCCTGGTCATAGGCATCGTTGTATATATAAAACAAGTGAAAGTTCAAGGGCTTTATTCCCTATGACTCTGCTCTATTGCACAATCTAATATCAAGAAGAAATGATAATTGGTCCCTAAATGCCCTGTAGTTTCCTGTTTATACAACGTGGTGCACGACATATTCATAAACAGGACTCTACTACACGGCTTGCAGAAAACCCTAGGACAGAACTGCTTTGATACCACTTCTGTTACGACCCAAATCAGAGGGCCAGGACTGGCACCCGAGGCCTACTCAACCGAGCGCCACATACCTTATCCCTATTTTTTTACTATAAGACCCGTCACGGGCCATGATAGGCCACATCTATATATATAATTAACAATATTAGAACTTAACTCACATAACTAATTCAAAAAAAAGGATTTATATAGATACATAGGGGCCGACAAGCCCGATGACATGTCATATCTAAAACTATACACAGGACACTGTCTGCAAAACCTCTAAGAAAACTTGACCATAATATATAAGTCGGGACAGGGTTCCCGACATCCTCATAAAACAAAATAACATATATAGAACGTGACTCGGCAATACTCCAGGAAGATGTGGAGCTCACTAACAAAAAGTTGATATCTAGAGGCAGCCTACAATGGATGGTCCTCACCTCGCCTATCTACACCTGCGTGGCATGAAACAAAGCGCCCCAGGAGAAGGGACGTCAATAAAAAGAATGTACCGAGTATGTAAGGCAGAAATAAAACATAGTAATAAGATACAATCTCAGGGAGGGATAAGAG
Source organism: Nicotiana knightiana (assembly GCA_005239525.1). Classification (NCBI taxonomy): domain Eukaryota; kingdom Viridiplantae; phylum Streptophyta; class Magnoliopsida; order Solanales; family Solanaceae; genus Nicotiana; species Nicotiana knightiana. Next base: position 70,183 of record ML395216.1, on the reverse strand, counting down.
TCAACTTATAACCTCTGACATGTCATTAAAGGCCATAACTTATAGAATAAGACTCATCTTGTATATATAAATAAAACACAATATAATAACTTTGATTACATCATTCTCGTGATGTTAATTGTCCAATTGATCAATGGTAACAGCCGACCGGCCGTAGCACGGTGGTAAATGCATGACTGCCCGATCGACCGCAGCTCGGTGGTAAGTATGTAACTGCCCAACCGGTTGTAGCTCGGTGGTAAATGAATATGCATGACTGCCCAATCGGTAGTAAATAATGATACATAATTGCCCAACCAGTGGTAGTTGCCCGACCGGCCGTAGCACGGTGGTAACTGCATGAAGATACATGTACATGTATCACTATATTATAAACATTAACATCTTTATCATATACCTCATTAGGGACTTAGGAACATACTTAGACATGCTTGAATATCATTTTACAGGAATGAATAACATAAACATCCTTAACTGCTAAGAGTAAAAATACTTATGGAATAGCATTACGTTTATGTATCGTCACTTGGATCATGCCAAAAGAAGGAAGGATTAGCCTTAACATACCTGGAGTAGGGAAAAATCCATATGATATTCTTGAGAAGGATTACACAGTACTCCCTTAAAATTGGGAAATCTCCATTTGATTTATTGAAGATCTGTGCCCTTCTACGTTAACTGCCGGTTGTCTCCTACGATAGTGTCACGACCCAAAAAACCAACCCGGCCGTGATGGCGCCTATCGTGATACTAGTCTAGCCAATTCACTATGCATAAAATAAGAAAACTTTCATTTGGTCCAATATCATCCGGTATTTCATAAATCTTTCGTTTTAGCATTTCTAACCAATAAAGTTAAGTAAAACATTTAGATACAGCCCCAAAACCCAAAGTCATCAGTCATGAACAACTAAGAGGAGATACAAAATCTGGTAATGTTCCCTTAATACAAACAAATCTGAGAATAAACGAAATGACTAATAGGAAGGAGAAAGGCAAGGCTGCGGATGTCGTGCAGCTACCTTGCAATCTCCGAAGTGCTCCAAGAGAGTAAACCAGCTCTCTCTCCGTCTTGGTACCTGAATCTGCACATAAGGTGCAGGGGTAACGTGAGTACACCAACTCATTAAGTAACAAGCCCAACCTGTGGACTGAGAGGTAGTGACAAACTAAACCTCCATATCCATAAATGAATAAATGTACAGAAATTTAGGCATGCTTTCAGTCAACTAGACAGCTCAAATGATAAGATAAACACAGTTCCGCACAGTTTAACATATATACCTCGACATATTCTACATGCCAATGCATCAACAGTATGAAATGCACAATGCACTCCCACTCACAAATTCTCGTCCACTCACTACTGTATATGACTCGCATGGCCCCGAGAAGATCCCTCCCAGAATATATACACATCAGACAGAAGTCACTCAGTACTGAGGAAGGTCGATCCGGCCTCGTGGAGAGATCCATCTGCAGATAAATATTTCGGACAATATATTTCGGACAAGATCCATCCATCAAATATAACTTCGGACAAGATCCATGTCCAGGGAAGATCCATTCCTCAAATATCACTGCGCTCACTGGGGGTGTAAAGACTCCGGAGGGACTCCTATTGGCCCAAGCGCTATATCAAGCCAACGAAGGCATGATGAAAGTATCGTTTCAGCATGCAGCCCGATCCATATTTGTCACTCAATCAGGCTCTCGGCCTCACTCAGTCATCACTCTCCAGTCTCGCTCACATGGGCTCACAATACATGAATTAGCCCGAATCAATGATAAAATGTGCAAAATCAACAATTAACGAGACTGAGACATGATATGGTATGAAATGACAGGACTGAGAATGTAATATCAATGAAACACATGAGATGACAGGAATAAGCGACCACTCGGGTCCCAACAACATCAGCGTGAAGCCTTAACATAATATCTAGCATGAATTCAAGAATGTTCGCATTTAAGACGACCACTCGGGTCTTAATAGTATCGGCATGAAGCCTTAGCAAAGTATTTAACATGATTTCCAGAATGTTCACGTCAGTCACATTGACAGGAGTACAAATATCAACAAGAGAGAACCAATAAACGGTGCCACGGAATGAACCAGGTCACGAATCACACGGTGCACGCCCGCACGCCCGTCACTTGGCATGTGCGTCACCCAATTCTAATCACGTAACACGTAGGTAGGGGTTTCGAACCCTCAGAAGCAAGATTGGAAGCATTACTTACCTCAGTCAAGCCAAAACTCTACTCCGCAATGCCCTTGTTGCTCGACTCGGCAACAAATTGCCCCGAATCTAACATAAATTAGTACTATATAATTAGTATATTCTAAAGGAGCAAAGCCCACATCAAAATTATCAAATTACATCACAAATCTCGAATTTGGCCAAACCCGACCCCCGTGCCCACGTCCTGGAATCCGATAAAAATCAAAAAATTGTAATCCTTACACTCTCACGAGTCCATATATACCAAATATATCAAAATCCGACGACAATTGACCCCTCAAATCCTTAAATCAAAGTCTCAAGTTTCCAAGCCCTAACCCCTCAAATTACACCATTAAATCCCACAAATTTTATGATTAATCAGTCAAATACTAACATAGTATCGAGTATTAGGTTCAAAAATGTTACCTCAATGTGCTCCCCTTGAACCCGTCTTCAAAATCCCTCAAAAAGCTCCAAACCCGTCTTCAAAAATGGTGAAGTATAAGAAAATTTGCAAAGTGCAACTTATATAGGTTCTTCCAGGAATTCCGCACCTGCGGACACTTAAATCGCACCAGCGGTCCCAGGTGCGCATCTGCGGAACTCACTTACGCCCACTTTGCATCTGCGGTTGCCCCTTCGCAGGTGCGAGCCTCTCTTCCGCACCTGCGCTCAATTGCCTAGGCCTCATCTTCCGCATCTGCGATCCACAAGCGCACCTGTGATCATCGCACCTGCGGCTCCCCATCCACAGGTGCGGCCACACCAGAAGAATTACACCAGCCCATTTTCAGTAGTTCAAACTCCCCAAATCCAATCAGTTAACCATCCGAAACACGCCCGAGGCCCTCGGGGCCTCAACTAAATATACCAACACGTCATATATCAACAAAAGAACTAAGTCGAATCTTCGGAACACTAAAAACAACACTAAAACACCGAACAAATCCATAATTCAAGCCTAAAGATTTCTAAACTTTCGAAATTCGCCAACGATGCCGAATCTGACCAAACCTCATCCGAATGACCTGAAATTTTGCACATACATCCCAAATGACACTACGAACCTGTTCCAACTTCTGAAATTCCATTCCGACCCAGATAGCTAATTTTCCACTGCCGATCGAAAATCGCCAAAAATCCTATTTCGCCAATTCAAGCCTAATCCTACCACGGACCTCCGAATAACATTTCGCACACACTCCTAAGTCCCAAATATAATAACGAAGCTATCTGCACCATAAAAACCTAAATTACGAGATCATTTAACCATAGGTCAACTTCCGGTTGACCTTTCCAACTAAATCACTAACTTAAGAGACTAAATGTCTCATTTCTCTGCACAATCACTCTGAACCTGAGCCAACCAACCCAGCACAATACAAAAGAGATGAACCACACACACGATGAAGTAGAAATGGGGGAAACGGGCTAAACTCTCAGAAAGACCGATCTGGTCGTTACAGTTAACTTCCGATTGACGTACGTAAAGCCCATCCTATTCTTTCAAAATGTTGGAAGATAAAAGATTTCTACTCTTTCAAAATGTTGGAAGATAAATATTTTAGTTATTAAAAGATTTGTAGCTTTTCTAATTATATGGCTTGTCTTGGAATTGGGCTGCCACCTAATCTAATAAGACTAAGAGTGTCACGACCCAAATATCCCTCCGTTGGGTATTGTGATGGCATATAGTCTTAAGGACTAGGTAAGCCTAATACTCATAGAATAGCAACAATAATAAAAAAAAATCAAATATTTTTCTAAAATAAAGAATTCCTTTATACAATGCATAATCCCAAAACCCGGTAGTACAAGTCATAAGCTCTATAAGGTTACTACAACTTCTAGATACAACTGTTCGGAAGTAAGTAAAACAGTGTAAATACAGAATAGGAAGGTGACTCTGAAACCTACGAACGCGACGACAGGTTTACGTTGATTCTCCTCAGCAAAACCCGCACAGCTACTAACGATCGATACATGGATCTGCACAAAAATGTGCAAAAGTGTAGAATGAGCACACCACAGCGGTGCCCAGTAAGTATCCAGACTAACCTCAGTGAAATAGTGACGAGGACTAGTCAAGACACTTACTGGTATAATAAATTAACAGGCATAAATATAGGAATGACAGGGCATCACACCTATCTAATGACTACACAATATAGTTAACAACATAACAACTACAATGCGGAAGGAAATACAGCAATTAATGACGGAACATCATAATAATACACAGAATGGATGGACGGGAACACAACCCAAGTCCGGAAATCACAACACAATAAGGACAAGTAGTAACTCAACACTGCATTAGTCTCCACACTAGGCCTTAGCCACAAATACCATTAAAATGGTCAAAATCTTCGAGTGTAAACTTTCACCCGCAAGTTTCTATATTGAAAGCTTTAAGGTAATACCCTTTTTAAAGGGAAATTCTTTTGAAATATAATTTTCCCAAGAGATGTCTCTCAGACATAGTATTCTGCAAGATAAAAGCTTTTTAAAATATACTTCTCCAAAGAAAGTGTCATTTAAACATAGTTTTCTTCAACATAAACATTTTCCAAATAATATTTTCCAAAGGGATATCCTTCAACATAGTTTTATATAACATAAGCATTTCCAAATATTCTTTTTCCAAAGTAATGTTTTTCAAACATAGTTTTATTCAAGGTAATTGTTTTCAAATTTGGACTTTCCAAATAATTGTCTTTCAAAGTCTACCGGGATCCCGTCCCGTAGTTCCGAATTTATCACACAATACAGAGGATCTCTTGGAATACGTCGGTAGTCCCAAAATAATATGCAGTGCTAGGGGATCTCCCGGAATACGTCCGTAGTCCCAAAACAATATGCAGTGCTGGGGGATCTCTCGGAATACGTTCCTAGTCCCAAAGTAAATATGCAATGCTGGGGGATCTCCCGGAATACGTCCGTAGTCCCAAAACAATATGCAGTGCTGGGGGATCTCTCGGAATACGTTCCTAGTCCCAAAGTAAATATGCAATGCTGGGGGATCTCCCGGAATACGTCCGTAGTCCCAAAGTAAATATGCATTACAGGGAGGGATCTCCCATAATACGTCTGTAGTCCCCAATTTAAACATGCAGTGCCACAACCAAAGACAACAGTTAGAGCACGGCAGAAAACTCGTACATCACCACATCAAATACAAAGCAATCATGATAATGACACAAGGTACGGCGAATAAATCAATGCAAGAACTTCAACTCACAAAGAAACAGTAGAACATTGTTCACAAGGAATACTCACGGTAAAGAATACTAAGTGTAAAGAGAAAAACTTGACCAAGGAAAAATAGAAAAGCAACAAATCCACAAATTCAAGTCAACAATGAGAAGACAACACAAGTCAAATAATTCCAAGTAAGGACAAGTCGACTAAGATATAAGTTATCTAAACCCCTTATGAGGTTGAGCAATTATGAGGGATATTCAACGATTCAATTAATTATAGGTAGTTTATGAAAATATAGCATGGTGATAGAGAGGTAAAACTTGTGGTTAAGTACAGGATTAAGTAGGCGGTAAGGGTAAATCCTGAAGTAATTATCTCTAATCAAAGCATGTCGAGGTGAAACTAGCAAATAAGAATTCAAACATATCAAGAACAACTTCATACAAGGTGAATATAAGGACCTAAGAACCCTAAAGGTCAACTTTCCACAAATAAGTCCGAGCACACACTCGTCACCTCGCGTACACGGACAAAAATCAACATAGAAGACTCAAATCCTAAGGGGTAATTTCCCCACACAAGGTTAGGCAAGATACTTACCTCAACCGCTTGGATCAAACTTGAAATCACGTTCTTTCCACGAGTATCCGACTCCAAATGTCCCAAATCTAATCAAATCAATAGCATCGTGTAAATAATACTACAAGCAACTAGTTTAACTAATAAATTCGAAGCTAAGACGCAAAATTAGGAAAATCGCACATAAATTACCCCGGGCCCACATCTCAAAATCGGGTAAAATTTACAAATTATGGACACCCGCTCATTTATGAGAACACTCGAACAAGAATCATCAAAATCTGACATCAAAATCTCACTCAAATCTCGAATTTTCAATTAGGGAACTTTTTCTCCCATTTCCAAACTTTTACTCTCAAACTCCTTGACTAAATGAGGAAAAACACAATAGATTAATGCAATAAAACCAAATTCGAGTAAGAAATCGTTACCCACAAGATTCCTCTGAAAATTCGTCAAAGAATCGCCTTTTCCCGTGCTCAAAATAAAAAATTGAGTGAAAATGAACAAACCCTCGAAATAAACTCTCTGCCCAGCGATGACCGCACATGCGGCTAATTTATCGCACCTGCGGTCCCAGGTGCGCACCTGCGCACGATCACTTTAGGATCCAAACTCCGCAGCTGCGACTCAACTACCGCACATGCGACTCCACAGGTGCGGCCCATCCTCCGCAGCTGCAGTCCTTCTCCAGTCTAACCCATGCTGCATATGCGATCATTCCTCCATTTTTGTGGACTCGCACCTGCAGTCCCCTATCCGCAGGTGCAGAAAAACCAGAAGGTTTCACACCAGCAATAACCTAAGTCCAAAATTCTTCCCGTTTAACATCCGAAACACACTCGAGGCCCCCAGGACCTCAACCAAAACCACCAACCGGTCCCATAACCTCATTTCAACCTAGTTGAGCCTTCAAACCACATCACATAGCACAAAAAATGAGGATTAGACATGAATTCAAGCCTAAGAACTAAGCATTCTTTCCAAATCTACAAACGATGCGAAACACGTCAAAACTAGTCCGAATGACCTCAAATTTGACACACAGGTCACAAATGACATTACAAACCTACAGCCACTTCCGGAGTTCCATTTCGGGCTTGATATCAAAATTTCACCTATCGGCCGAAATCGCCGAAAATCTAACTTTCGCCAATTCAAGCCTAAATCTACCACAGACCTCGAAAACACATTCCGGACGCGTTCCTCAGCCCAAAATCACCATATGAAGCTGCTGACATCATCCATAACTCGTTCTGGAGCCGTTTACATAAAAAGTCAAATTCCGGTCAAAATTTCACCGTTTAAGCTTCCAAAACAACAGTCCTTCTTCCAGTTCGACTTCGAATCATCCGGTAACTGAATCCAACCATGCACGCAGGTCGATATACACAATGTGAAGTTGTTCAAGACCTTATGCCACCGAACGGAGCTTAAATTCTCAAAACGACCGGTCGGGTCGTTAAAAAGAGTCATTTATTTTGTTAGTGGCTTGCTGCCACGTAGGGGTGGGTGGGGTTTTAATCTTATCCCAAACTCATTAGTTAATTAGATATTGTCATGTTACCCAATAATTAACCAATTACCCACATAATTAAGAATTATCTCAAATTACTTAAAATACTACATATTTTTAATATACTTTATACATCACACTTATCATGATCATATGGTACCTTGTATGATACTAGTCCACAAATATCAGGTATTATAGCTCGAACCGTATTTTATCCCAAATCGACAACCTTCTACGAAAATCATTTTCTTTAATTCGTGTACCATTTATCCTTCATGGCACTTACTTATCGCTTGTTATAAATAGCATAAATACTTTAACCTCAAAATAATCTCATCCCCGTGTCTACGTCGATTAATCTGAAGAAGAAACTTTAACGTACGAAAATGCGGGATGTAACAATAATGCATAATTTCATTTCTTAAAAATTTAAATAAAAAAGAAACTAACGTTTACCAACCTAACTAACTTTGTCCTATAATTGCCAAGTGACTTTTTATTAAGTTAGCACTTGGCATAGTATGGTATTTTTCCCTCTCCTATTATATGTAGATAGATTTTATTTTCAATATAAAGTTTTGATTTTGTATTTTTTAACTATGTAACTTGTAATTATTTCAAATTCAAATTAGACTTTTCTTCTATATTTATATTCAAACTCAAAAAGAGTAACTAATTATTAACAATAAGTAATGCATAATTTATTTTTTAAATTTAAATTCAAAAAAAACTAATTTTACCTAACCTAACTAACTTTTTCCTAGAGTTGCCAAGTGGCTTTTTATTATGTTGCCACTTGGAATACTATGATGTCTTTGCCTCTCCTATTGTATATTGATATAATTATTTCAAATTCAAATTAGACTTTTCTTCTATATTTAAATTCAAACTCAAAAAGAGTAACTAATTATTAATAATAAGTAATGCATAATTTCATTTTTTAAAATTTAAATTCAAAAAGAAACTAATTTTTACCTTGTCTAACTAACTTTGTCCTAGAATTTCCAAGTGGCTTTTTATTATGTTGCCACTTGGCATACTATAGTGTCTTTGCCTCTCCTATTATATATAGATATAATTATTTCAAATTAAAATTCAAATTAAACTTTTCTTCTATATTTAAATTCAAACTCAAAAAGAGTAACTAATTAGTAATAATAAGTACTGCATAATTTCATTTTTTTAAATTTAAATTACAAAAGAAACTAATTTTTACCTAACCTAACTAACTTTGTCCTAGAATTGCCAAGTGACTTTTTATTATGTTGCCACTTCGCATACTATGTTGTCTTTGCCTCTCCTATTATAAATAGATAGATACCAATGTGTAGTTTGCTCTCATGTGAGGTCGACTGACATGAATCCCCATGTTTGCTTGTCCTGTTCTTTTACCTCTTATGATCTCTTTAGAATATTTGTGCTATAGTTAATATCCATTATGTTAAGTTTCATGATCAACTAAGTGATATGTTTGCCAAATTGTGCCCACTAGCATGTTGCTATGTTGTTTGCAACCACATTCTCACTAGGTTCTCATGTTAAAAATTTCATATAAAGATTGTACTCTACATGCTTCTTATTCATTATTCTCCTTGACTATTATCTAAAGGTCTTTAGGTTGTTTCTGGATCATGCTTTACTTCAAAACTCTTTGAAATGGTTTGTTGTCCTATGATGCTCAACCTTGCCACTATCAAACTTTATTTCTGGAATTACAAAGCATAATCTTGCCTCATATGTGTCTTGTGTGTCTTTCCATTTAGCATGATCCTATTTATATGTCTTGTCTAGAGTTGTTGATGGTTACAACTCTAAGAACGAAGTGTTTAAGTTGTTTTATGAATATTGTGTTACCTGCATAGCTAAACTTAGCATTCATTTAGGTAAGTAAGTTATTCATTGGACCTGGAAACGGGCCATGTGTGTTGTTTGGCCTGGGCACTGGATTCAGGCGCACCCTAGTTGTCTTGGAGCCTGTGGTTTGAGCATGTTGTTTGTCCGGAGAGTAAGACTATTGAAGGCCTGGGATATCCCTGGGTTATTTTTGTATTGGGCATGTAATTGCTTTAGTGGGCTTGTATTCGTTTCAGCCTATATGTTTTGTTATTTTCAAGTCTTTATTGTTTCATTCTTGGGCCTGTAATAATTTGTAAACAAATAATGCGGGTATTAATGAAAAGGGGCTGGGAATTCTAATATTTGCATGAAAGGGTTGCCTCTAAGATCTGTGTGTTATATTTTCTATTTCGTTTAGCATGCCTTGCTTGTTATCTTGTTTGGTATGTCACAAACTAATAGAGATCATGCCTATAGGGAGTTATGCACACCTCACTTGCATATTATTCAAACACGCTCATTCCTATATTACTACTGTATATTTAGACAGCATGCCTATAGGATGCATAACGTATGACCTAGATGCCATGCTTATAGGACTTCAAACAATCAATTGGTCAGTTGCTTCTAGTATTTTAAGTGTATTTCCTACCTATAAATCATGAATATAGTATTCTAATCTTTTAATCGAATATTTCGTTGTTCTCATCACACTGCCCCGCCTAGATGACATGTCTATAGGAATAAACTGTTATAAAATCAAGCCCAGTTGTCAATCATTATAAGACCTGCCCATAGGATGCTTATCGACGACTTCATTGCCTATTTACACAAATGATTAGATATCATATCTATAGGACTTGCAACACTCTAATTTGCTTATACGTCAGCCCAGAAATTATAGCACTGCCTATAATAATGGAATCCAGAATCACATAGAAATTATTCCTATAGGACTTAATGATTCCAACACGTCTTAATGTTACATACTGCCTAATCAGAAATCTATTTGCGTGCTTTTCATGATTATGTGTAGAGGTTATTTGAGCCTTTTATTGTAATTATATGCAGTCATATCCGTTTTTGATTGTCGGCTAATTTTATCATTTGAGCAACTGAGTTGAGTCTAGCACAACCAAATAGTAGGTCCAAAGCCTCTTGGACCTTAGGCATGGGACGGGTAGTGCACCCATAAGGCATGACTTAGAATTGAATAAGAATGTTTTTAGATAAACAACTTCAACATAGTAATCGGGTAGCAGAAGATGATAGTCCTTGCCCATTGAATAATATGAGCAACTCCTACCTATGGGAAGTTTTGAAGTATTATTTATGTTGCACGAGGTGATCTTTTAGGCTAAAAAACTTAGGACCCCCTCTCATATATTCGATATCCACACTTAGTTGTTTAATATAGGCCCATGTACTTGTATCTTTGTAGTCATAATAAGATTTGTACCGATTCTCATATGTTTTAATAAGACTTGTCAATTTCTAACCTCTCTTTCTTTATTTGATCACTTAGCCTAATCCACATAGTTTAAAGCTCGGACGGGACCCACAGTTGTGGACCTCGGAGAGTGCCTAACACCTTCTCTCCAAGGTAATTGGATCCCTTACCCGCCCTTTGGTTGCGTTGACTAGAGAAATAGAGTTATTCAAAAATAGATTCCCTAACGCACCTTAAAACTTGTTAGGTGGTGACTCTTCTCTTTTAGTGCTTCCTTTAAAAGAGTTGTCACACGTCGAAACTCGCTTTCGCGAGAAAATGGGGTGAGGTATCAGTGTAACGACCTGACTGGTTATTTTGAGAATTTGCACTTTTCTCGGTAGCTTGAGGGCATGAGTAGCTCCCTATTATGTAATATGACTTGTGTGAATTGTCGGTTTTGGTTTTTAGGTTATTCGGAAGTGATTTGGAAGAATGAATTTCATGTTTGAAGCTTTAAGTTGGAAAAGTTGACCAAGTTTGACTTTTATGTATTTAACCCCGAAATGGAGTTTTGATGGTTCTCTTAGGTCCAGATGGTGATTTTGGACTCGGGCGTATGCTTGGATTTGCATTTGGATATTTCTAGAAGGTTTCGGCACGAATGGGTGAAAGTTGGAAATTTGAAGGTTTGGAAATTTTATAAGTTTGATCAGGAGTTGACTTTGATGATATAACATTCATATTATGGTTCCGGTAATTGGAATAGATTTTTTATGTCATTTGGGACTTGTGTGCAAAATTTGAGTTCATTCCAGGTTGATTTGATATGTTTCGGCACGAGTTTTGGAAGTTGAAAGTTGAAAGTTCATTAAGTTTGATTTGCGATCTGATTCGTCATTTCGATGTTGTTATGGGGTATTTGGAGCCTTGAGTAGGTCCGCATTATGTTATAAGACTTGTTGGTATATTCGGACGGGGTCCTGAGTGACTCGGAGGAGTTTCAAACGAGGTTCAAATCGTTTGGATCCATTTTGTTAAGGCTGGTTTTTTAGCAGTCCTGGTGTGATCGCACCTGAGGAATTTTGGGAGCAGGTGTGACATCACACAAGCAAGGAAGTGGACACAGAACCGGTATGGACATATCAGGGCAATGTCGCATCAGCGAGGTTATTTTCCGCAAATGCGTTATCGCAGATTCGGTGCTGGGAACGCGGAGGCGATGGAAGCGCAGAAGCGCATTTTTAACTCGCACCTGCATGATCGCAGAAGCGGACTTTCTGTCGCAGGAGTGAGGGCAGGCTATCAGTGGTCATTCATAGGAGTGATACATTTGCCTCAAAAGCAGCTAAGTGGGTCGCCGATGCAATGATACCTGGGCAGAAACTATATACCGAGGGCTTGGCTACTTTATACACATTTTGAGTTGGGGAGATCAGATTTGAGCAATTTTTTAGGCAAATTTCATCACAGGGATTTTTTTGAAGTGTTCTATACTCGATTTTGATTATATTTCATGAATCTATCTTTGTTTTTGGCAATTGGATTATGAATTTTAAAGAGAAAATTTGGGGGGTTTTGTCTAAAGTTTCGTATAGTGATTTTTTGAGTTTTGAACATCGATTTGGAGTCGGATTTGAGTGAAACTAGTATGGTTGGACTCTTAATTGAATGGGTTGTCAGATATTTTAAGGTTTTTCAGGTTCCGAGGCGCGGTCCTGGGTTTGAATTTTATGTTGACTTTGGGCTTTGATTGAAGATTCGACCTTTATCATTTGGAATTGTTTCCTTATGCATTATTTGATGTACTTGAGTTGCTTTTGGACTAGTTTCGAACCGTTCGGAGGTCAGTACGTGCGGGATGGAATTTTTGGAGTGTCGTTTGGCTTGCTCGATGTTGGATCTGGCCGGTTCAAGGTAAGTAACACTTTTAAACATGGTGATGAGTAGTTCCCTAACCTTATTTATATCTATGAAATCACTATGTGCTAAAGTAATTGAGCTGTGATCCATATTAGAAATCATGCTTGGGCCACATACTGGTACTGTTAGGACCCACAGAGGTCGTGTTACATGTTGAATTAATTGCTTAATTTGAAATTTATACTCAGTCACAACTATTATTTGCATATCATATCTCAGTCTTTGTTGTCCTTTATTTATACATTACATCATCACTGTTTGGGCTGATTATCATGATTCTTGTGAGCCTGAGAGACTGAATACATTGATGACTCAGTAAGGCCGAGGGACTGATTGCAAGAACATTCATGCCATGATCGGCTTATTATTGAGCTTGGGCTGGAATTTTCCCTCCAGAATATGCACATCCATAGTGAGCGCAAGTACCTACTGAGTGCGAGTGCGAGTGGAAAGAGCGAGTGTCGAGTGATTAGGAGGGTTGAGTGACTGTGAGGACCGACTTATTGGGAGGACTGAGTGAATTGATACTCTGAGAGTATGCATATGGTTTATTCACTGTGTTGTATTGCATTCGACATGCACACTTGAAATACAGGCATAGAAATGCATTTTCCTCATATTGTACGGTATAACGTCATTCATGACTTCTCATACACATTGACATGTAGGCAGAGAGATGTGATTTCCTCATGTTATTTGATAATGAAACATTTACCTGTTGAAAGTTTTGGGAAAAATCACGGTTTTAGAAACTTACTCATATTTTGGTGCTTTCGGTAAAAGATTTTGCTACTTCCCCCGTATCTTTTTCTGCTTATGTGACTTGCCAGGAGGCTTTGGTTGTGTTTCTTGAGTGTTTTGGGACACTTAGTCCCTAAACGAGGATTCTGATTTCAAAAGTTGGAGTAGGTCCGCAATGTTGAATATGACTTGTGCTCAAAATTTAGGGTCAATCCGACGTGGATTGATATGTTTCGACATCAGTTTTAGAAATTTGAAGTTTCAAGTTCACTAAGTTTGAATTGGAGGGTGATTCGTGTTTTTAGCGTTGTTTGATGTGATTTGAGGGCTCGACTAAGTTCGTATGGTATTTTAGGACTAGTTGGTAGGGTTTAGGTTCCGGGGGCCTCGGGTGTGTTTCGGATGCTTAACGGATTGAATTTGGACTTAGGCTAGTTGTTGAAGATTTTCTAGTTTCTGGTGTTCCGCACCTGCAGAGAGGAGACCGCAGGTGCGGGCTCGCAAGTGCGAAAGGAGGAGCGCAGGTGCGGTTCAGTCAAGCTTGGTCTGTGGGTGCAGGTGCAAGATTGGCCCGCAGAAGCGGAGTCACTTCTGCAGAAGATGGAGCGCAGAAGCGGAAGGTCCTGGAGCTTGAGGATCACAAAAGCGGAAAGATATCCACAGGAGCGGGCGTGCAGGTGCGGCCCATTGCTCGCACAAGCGGATCTAATGACTTAAGTCATCTCTGCACCTGCAATGGAGATTCTGCAGGTGCGGCGTTGCAGGTGCGACTCTAGGCCCGCGGATGCGAAATCGCTAGGCAGAAAAAGCTAAGTTCGAGGGTGTGAATTCATTATCCATTGTTGGACCTAGAGAGCTCGAATTGAGGCGAAATTTTGAGGGTTTTTTAGAAGAAGCTTGTGGGTAACGATTCTTAACTCCTTATTGGTTATATCTCATTAATCTATAGTTTATTCAACCCTTTAATCTCGGATTTGGGTTGAAAATTTGGGGAAAATGGGGAAAAGTTATTCAACCGAATTTTTGAGTTTTGATTGAGATTTCGACATCGGATTTGGATAATTTTAGTACGAGTGAATTCTTGAGGGAATGGGTGTTCATATTTTGTGACTTTTACCCGATTCGATTTCTTTAATTATATTAGCTTCTTGTAGTTATATTTATGGTATGTAATTGATTTTGGCCAGATTTGGTCCATTCGGAGTCGGATATTCATGGAAAAGGCGTTGTTACCGGTTGATTGAGCTGGTTTGAGGTAAGTGGCTTGCCTAACCTTGTGTAGGGGAAATCCCTTTAGGATTTGGTACCGTTATGATATGTGAGCGCTGTGTACGCGAGGTGTGGAGTGCGTACATGGGTTATTTATTTTAAAACCTGATTTTTACTGAGTAATAACCTATTTTCATCTTAATTGAGTTATACTAGCATGTGTAGTTATAGAAATCGGACGTGGGTTGATAGGTTTCGGTATCGGTTATAGAAATTTGAAGTTTCAAGTTCATTAAGTTTGAATTGGAGGGTGATTCGTGTTTTTAGCATTGTTTGATGTGATTTTAGGGCTCGGCTAAGTTCGTATGGTGTTTTAGGACTGGTTTGGTATGTTTGGTTGAGGTCCTGGGGGCCTCGGGTGTGTTTCAGATGCTTAACGGATTGAATTTGGACTTAGTCTAGTTGCCGAAGATTTTTTCGTTTCTGGTGTTTCGCACCTGCGGAGGGGAGACCGCAGGTGCGGGCTCGCACGTGCAGAAGGAGGAGCGCAGGTGCGGTTTGGTCAAGCTTGGTCTGTTGGCGCAGGTGCGAGATTGGCCCGCAGAAGTGGAGTTGCTTCTGCGGAAGATGGAGCGCAGAAGCGGAAGGTCCTAGAGGGAAGGCATCTGAGGTACCTGTTTCTGCACCATCCCTCTAGGAGACTCTAGCCCAGTTCATGAGCATGTTCATCACCTTAGCTCAGGCTAGATTGATTCCACTTGCTTCTGCCACATCTCAGGCTGGGGGAGGGGTACAGATTCCTGAAGCTCGTAACCTAGAGCAGCGGGTTCAGGTCGACCAGGTCCCAGAGTTTATACCGGTGCAGCCGGTAGCTCTGGTCCAGCATGAGGCTAGTGCAGCAGCTTCTATGGAGGAGCAACTTAAACTTGAGAGGTACCAGAAATAACACCCTTCTATCTTTAGTGGATTGGCGACAGATAATGCCTAGGGTTTTCTGCCACTGTATTCTCCGTATTATGGGCGTAGCAGAGTCGAATAGGGTTTCTTTTACTACATTCCAGCTTAGAGGAGCAGCCTATCAGTGGTGGCGTGCTTATGAGTTGAGTAGTCCGGCTGAGGCAGCTTCACTTATATGGACTCAATTCTCTGACATGTTTTTTAGAGAGTATGTCCCTCAGAGCCTCAGGGACGCATGGCATGTGGAGATTGAGCAGTTGCGTCAGGGTGCTATGACTATGTCAGAGTATGCAGTTTGCTTCAGTGATTTGTCCCAATATGCATCGGCCTTGGTTGCCACAGTTCGAGAGAGGGTTCATCGGTTTATTGAGGGACTCCACCCTAGTATCCAGATTAGTATGGCCAAGGAGTTGGAGATGGATATTTCTTACCAGCAGGTTGTGAGTATTTCTAGGAGATTGGAGGGCATGATCGCTCGGGATAGAGAGGAGAGGGGGGTCAAGAGGTCTCGAGAGTCTGGCACTTACAGTGGTACTCGTTCCCTGGCTGCAGTTCGTCATGGTAGAGGTTATGTGAGCCACCCTGTTCATTCATCTCTTCCATACGCCAGTGGTATTCCGGCCCCTTCTAGGCCCCAGGAGCCTTATTATGCCTCGCCAATATCTAGTGTGCCTCCTGCACGGGGTGCTTTTAGTGGCCAGTCCAGCAGACCTGGCCCGATCTAGTCACAATGGCCACGCCTTCTGAGAGCTTGTTTTGAGTGTGGCGACACTCGCCATATGGTGAAGGATTGCCCCAGAATTAGGAGGGGTGCACCTCCACAGACTTCTCAGCCACTGTGTGCTCCACAGGGTCCTCAGGCTCTGATTCCAGCACCAGCTACTGCCCCACCTGCTCAACCAGATCAAGGTGGAGACCGGGAAGGTCGAGGTCGCCCTAAAAGGGGAGGCCATGCCAGATATTATGCTCTTCCGGCTCGTAGAGAGGCAATTGCTTCCGACTCTGTCATTATAGGTATTTTTTTATCCGTCATAGAGATGAGTCGATCTTATTTGATCTAGGCCTACTTATTCCTATGTGTCCTCTTATTTTTTCCCATACTTGGGCATATCTCGGGATTCTTTGAGTTCCCCTGTGTATGTATCTACTCATGTGAGAGATTCTCTTGATATGGACCGCGTGTATCGGTCGTGTTTGGTTGCTCTTAGTGGTTTTGAGATTAGAGCCGATTTATTATTTCTCAGTATGGTAGACTTTGATTTTATCTTGGGCATGGACTAGTTGTCACCTCATTATGCTATTCTTAATTGTCACGCTAAGACCGTGACTCTATCTATGCCAGGATTACCGCGATTAGAGTGGAGGGGTACCTTAGATTATACTCCCAACAGAGTTATTTCATTTATTAAATCTCAATGAATGGTTGATAAGGGGTGTGACGCGTATCTAGATTATGTGAGAAATGTCAGCATTGATACCCCTATAGTTGAGTCAGTTCCACTAGTGAGGGACTTTCTATATGTGTTTCTAGCTGATCTTCCGGGTATGCCGCCCGACCGAAATATTGATTTTGACATTGATTTGTTGCTGGGCACTCAGCCCATCTCTATTCATCTATATCGCATGGCTCCTCCCGAGATGAAGGAGTTGAAGGAGCAGTTACAAGAGTTTCTTGATAAGGGCTTCATTCGGCCCAGTGTGTCACCTTGGGGTGCTCCAGTCATATTTGTGAATAAAAAGGATGGTTCTATGCGTATGTGCATTGATTATCGCTAGCTGAACAAAGTTATATTAAAGAACATGTATCTATTTCCTCGTATTGATGACTTATTTGATCAGTTAAGGGTGCCAGGGTATTTTCTATGATTGAATTACATTCACCCTATCATCAGTTGAAGATTCGGGAGCCAGCTATCCTGAAGACTGCTTTCAGGACCTGGTATGGTCACTATAAGTTCCTTGTGATGTCTTTTGGGCTGACCAATGCCCCAACAGCTTTTATGCACTTGATGCACAGTGTGTTTCGGCCCTATCTTGACTCTTTCGTCATTGTGTTTATTGACAACATTCTGGTGTACTCCCGGACTCGGGAGGATCATGAGCAGCACCTGAGGATTGTGCTTCAGACCTTGAGAGAAAAGAAGTTATATGCAAAATTTTCAAAGTGTGAGTTTTGGCTAGACTCAGTGGCATTCTTGGGTCATGTAGTATCGAGTGATGGGATCAAGGTGGATCCGAACAAGGTAGAAGCAGTGTAGAGTAGGCCTAGACCGTCCTCGGCTATAGAGATCTAGAGTTTTCTTGGATTGGCAGGGTATTACCGTCAATTTATAAAGGGATTCTCATCTATTGCAGCACCTATGACCAAGCTGACCCAGAACGGTGCTCCGTTCAGGTGGACAGAGGAGTGTGAGGAGAGCTTTAAGAAGCTCTAGATAGCTTTGACTACAGCCCCACTATTGGTATTGCCTACAAGTTTGGGGTCTTATACTGTATATTGTGATGCATCATAGATTGGTCTCGGCACGGTGTTGATGTAGGACCGTAGGGTGATTGCCTACGCGTCCAGGTAGCTGAAGGTACATGAAAAGAACTATCACGTCCATGACCTTGAGTTAGCAGTTATGGTTCATGCCTTGAAGATCTGGCGACACTATTTGTACGGTTTCCTTTATGAGATTTACACCGATCATCGGAGTTTGCAATATCTATACAAGAAAAAGGATCTTAACTTGTGTCAGCGGAGGTAGTTGGAGCTACTTAAGGACTATGATATCACCATTTTGTACCATCCGGGAAAAGTCAATATGGTGGCTGATGCTTTGAGTCACCGGGCGGAGAGTTTGGGGAGCTTAGCATATCTACAAACAGCAAAGAGGCCCATGGCATTATATGTTCAGGCCTTAGCCAGCTAGTTTGTGAGATTGGATATTTCTTAGCCGAGTCAAGTATTGGCTTGTGTGGTCTCCCAGTCTTCTAATTATGATCGTATCAGGAAGCGTCAGTATGATGACCCCCATCTGCTTGTCCTTAAGGACACGGTTCAGAACGATGATGCTAAGGAGGTCACTATTGGGGATTGTGGTGCATTGAGGATGCAGGGTAAGCTATGTGTGCCCAATATAGATGGTTTGCGTGAGTTAATTCTCCATGAAGCTTACAGTTTGCGGTACTCCATTCATTTGAGTGCCGCGAAGATGTATCAGGACTTGAGGCAGCATTATTGGTGGAGGATAATGAAGAAAGACATAGTGGAGTATGTATCTCGGTGTCTAAATTGCCAACAGGTGAAGTATGAGCATCAGCAGCCACCGGGTTGCTTCAGAAGTTAAAGATTCCAGAGTGGAAAAGGGAGCGGATCACTATGGATTTCGTTGTTGGACTTCCACGGATTCAGTGGAAGTTTGATGTAGTTTGGGTGATTGTGGATAGACTAACCAAGTCAGCTCATTTCATTCCTGTGATGACTACCTATTTCTCTGAGCAGCTGAATCGAGTATAAATCTGCGAGATTTACAGGCTTCATGGCGTACCGGTATCTATCATTTCTGATCGGGGTACGCAGTTTACATCACGGTTCTGGAGGGACTTATAACATGAATTGGGTACTCGAGTAGATCTGAGCACAACAATCACCCTCAGACGGACGGATAGTCCAAGCACACTATTCAGATATTAGAGGAAATGCTCCATGCGTGTATGATGGAGTTTGGAGGTTCATGGGATCAGTTCTTTCCACTTGCGAAGTTTGCCTACATCAACAGTTATCTGTGGAGCATCCGGATGGCATTGTATGAGGCTCTATGTGGTAGGCGATGTCAGCCTTCAGTGGGTTGGTTCGAGCCGAGCGAGGCTAGATTATTGGGTACAGACTTGGTTCAGGATGCGTTGGAGAAGGTAAAAGTGATTCAAGATCGACTTCGCACAGCCAGTCTAGATAGAAGAGTTATGCGGATTGGAAGGTTCATGATGTTGCATTCATTTTTTGAGAGCGGGTCTTGCTTCGGGTTTCGCCTATGAAGGGCATTATGAGGTTCGGGAAGAAGGGAAAGCTGAGCCCAAGGTTCATTGGTCCCTTTGAGGTGTTGCGACGAGTTGGGAGGTTGCTTATGAGCTTGCCTTACCTCCCAGTCTAGCAAGAGTTCATCCGGTATTCCATGTTTCTATGCTCCGAAAGTATCACGGTGATCCGTCTCATGTATTGGATTTCACCTCAGTCTAATTGGACAAGGATCTATCTTACGTTCAGGAGCCAGTGGCTATTTTGGAGATGTAGGTTCGAAAGCTAAGGTCAAAGAACATTGCATCCGTGAGTGGAGGGGTCAGTCGGCCGAGGAGGTGACTTGGAAGATCGGTCATGATATGAGCAGCCGTTAACCTCATCTTTTCACCACTTCAGGTATGTCTCTATACTCGTTCAAGGACGAACAATTATTTTAAGAGGGGGAGGATTTAATGTCACGATCGTCATTTTGAGAGTAATAGAACTGATCCCCTGTTTACTACTTCCCCCGTATCTTTTTCTGCTTATGTGACTTACTGGGAGGTTTTGGTTGTGTTTTCGGAGCATTTTGGGACACAATCCCTAATAGAAGCTTAAGTTCTAAGATTTTGACCGTAGTTGGAATTGTGGGAAGACGACTCTGGAATGGAGTTTCGTCAATTCTGTTAGCACCGTTGGGTATTTTGGACTTAGGAGCTTGTTCAGATTGTGTTTTGGAGACATGTAGCTGAATTAGGCTTGAAATGGCGAAAGTTGAATTTTTTGAGATTTTGGCCGGAAGTGAAATTTTTGATATCGGGTTCGGATTCCGATTCCAAAAGTTGGAGTAGGTCCGCAATGTTGAATATTTACTTGTGTGCAAAATTTGGGGTCAATCGGACGTGGCTTGATAGGTTTCGATGTCGGTTATAGAAAATTGAAGTTTCAAGTTCATTAAATTTGAATTGGAGGGTGATTCGTATTTTAAGCATTGTTTGATGTGGTTCTATGGCTCGACTAAGTTCGTATGGTGTTTTAGGACTGGTCGGTATGTTTGGTTGAGGTCCCGGGGGCCTCGAGTGTGTTTCAGATGCTTAACAAATTAAATTTGGACTTAGGCTAGTTGCTGAAGATTTTTTGGTTTCTGGTGTTTCGCACCTGCGGAGGGGAGACCGCAGGTACGGGCTCGCATGTGCAGAAGGAGGAGTGCAGGTGCGGTTTGGTTAAGCTTGGTCTGTGGGCGCAGGTGCGAGATTGGCCTGCAGAAGTGTAGTCACTTCTGCGGAAGATGGAGCGCAGAAGCGGAAGGGCCTAGAGCTTGAGGATCGCGGAAGCGGAAAGATATCCGTAGGTGCGGCCCATTGCTCGCAGAAGAGGATCTAAGGACTTAAGTCATCTTCGCACCTGCGATGGAATTCCGCAGGTGCGGCGTCGCATGTGTGACTCTAGGCCCGCAGCTGTGAAATCGCTGGCAGAAAAGGCTAAATTCGAGGGTTTGAATTCATTATCCATTATTGGACCTAGAGAGCTCGAATTGAGGTGAAATTTTGAGGATTCATTCAGAGGAAGCTTATTGGTAACGATTCTTAATATCTCATTAATCTATTGTTGATTCCACCCTTTAATTTTGGATTTGGGTTTAAACTTGGGGGAAAATGGGGAAAAGTTCTTCAAACAAATTTTGAGTTATGATTGGGATTTAGACATCGGATTTGGATAATTTTGGTACGAGGAAACTTGTGAGTGAATGGGTGTTCATATTTTGTGACTTTCACCCGATTCCAATGCGTGGTCCCAGGGAGGCTTTTTCGGCGATTTTCTATTTTTTTGCTTTAGCTTTGATTTCATTAATTAGATTAGCTTCTTATAGTTATATTTATGGTATGTAATTGATTTTGGCTAGATTTGGACCATTCGGAGTCGGATATTCGTGGAAAAGACATTTTTACCGATTGATTGAGCTTGGTTCGAGGTAAGTAGCTTGCCTAACTTTGTGTAGGGGAAATCCCTTTAGGATTTGGTACTTTTATGATATGTGAGCGTCGTGTACGCGAGGTGTCGAGTGCGTACACGGGTTATTTATTTTAAAACATGATTTTTACTGAGTAATAACTTGTTTTCATCTCAATTGAGTTATACTAGCATGTGTAGTTATCCTGTTAGCCTAGAATAGCATGTCTACGTGTATTACTTGTTTATCTGAACTCTCTACAGCACGTTTAGTGGACTCCTACTCCTTTTCTTGACTTTACTTAGTCTAAATTGTAGGTTTTTCTTATTGTAACTGTTATCTCCATTATTTCAACTGCGTATTTACTTTGGGACTACGAGACGGTATCCCGGGAGATTCCCCTGCACATTTACTTTTGAGACTACGAGGTGGTACCTCGAGAGTTCTCCCTGTATATTTACTTTTGAGTACGAGGCGGTACCTCGGGCGTTCTCCTTGCATATTTATTTTGGGACTACGAGATGGTATCTCGGGAGATCCCCTGCTGGTTACCCCTGAATGTTGTACTATTATTTTGATGTGGTTTCTTTTGTTAAATTCTAGTCTCTTATTATACTTTATATTCTCCTGCCTTATTTATTATTTACCAGTGGGCCTGACCTGACCTCGTCACTACTTGACCGAGGTTAGGCTTGGCACTTACTTGGTACCATTGTGGTGTACTCATGCTACTCTTCTGCACGTGTTTTCATGTGCAGATCCAGGTACCTCCTACCAGCCTAACTATTAGTTGTGCATTTGTTGTTGTTCTGGAGACTTCAAGGTACATCTGCCCACGTCCGCAGACCGCGGATTCCCCCTCCATCTCTTTTGTGTAGTTCTTCCTTTAGTTCTCCTAGATACTGATGTATAGAACATTTAGTTAAATTCTTAGAAGCTTGTGACTTATGATGTTTCAGATCTTGGGGAAATTCTGTGTATATTTCGAGAGTTGGTTATTGTATAAGTCGAGCGACATTGCTAATAGTTATTAAATTACCTGTTGATGTTAGTTGTTAAGATTTATTCTTTCATTTTCATTATTTCCGCAAATGTTAGGATTACCTAGTCGTAGAGACTAGGTGCCGTCGCGACCTCTCAAGGAGGGAAGATTGGGTCCTAACAGTTATACTCATACTACACTTCTGTACCTTGCGTGCAGATTTTGGACGTTGATGTTTCTGCGTACGACGGGAGTTGGATCTGAAGATGTACCTGCATTCCAATTATGGCTATCACTTTTCCTTGGTAGCATTAGATTCGAATTGTGTTCATTTACATTTCAAACAGATGTTATAATTATTTCAATTAATTTATTTTACAAAAATATAAATCTTAGAAGCTCATGATTTGTACTACCGGTCCTTGAGAAATTCTTTGTATAAAAGTAGTTGCATTATCATTTCTTCTCTTAATAAACCTCATTAATTTGGATAGTTTTTAATTGGCTTACCTAGCGGGTTGGGTTAGGTTCCATCATGGCTAGTTGGATTTTGGGTCTTGACAATCAACTCCAGAATCTGCATGCAAGGTGCAGAAGTATAGTATGAGTACAACCGACTCCATGTACTCAACAAGTAACAAACCTAACCTTAGGTTGAAAGTAGTGGCGAGCTTGAACAACAGTCAAAGTCCAACACCAATCCAAGAACAACTCATAACAATATAATAAAAGCAGTACAAGAAATAACTCAAAGATATGATGCTCAGCTCGTTCACAGTTACAGAAAATAAGCATGCCTTTCAAGTATAACAGTAGAACCCAAATCTTTCACCGAAATCACCAAAATATGAGTTTTATCAGAAAACTGTGATTTTTTCCAAAAACTTTCAACAACAGATAAGATGTTTCATTATCAGACAACATGAGGACGGTACATCTCTATGTCTACATGTCAATGTGCATGTAAATGTAATGCAACACAATGATAAAACCATATACTCATACTCTCGGAGTATTCAACCTCACTTAGCATGATCAATCACTCAGTACTCCCAATCACTTAGCACTCTCAATCACTCATCACTCATCACTCATCACTCATCACTCGCACTCGGCACTCGTACTTGATATGTAGGGATTTTGACCTCTTATTTACTCTCTTTTACTTGTGTTTTAGGTCATAAATGCTTAAAGATATTCCTGGATACTAATGAAATATGCTTGCTTGCAGGAACTGTTCATATGAGCCAAAGGAATCCAAATCAACTCATAAAGGAGTCAAAAGTTGAACAAGAACCAAAACAGGACAATGAGATCAACTGTGCGGACCATATGATTCTGCATGGGGCCGCAAGAGAAGGTTCAGAGATTGGCTGTGTGAAAATTAAAAAGGTCGGACCGCACAAATATTGTGCGGCCGCAAAAGTCATTGTGCGATCGCGATCAATATTATGCGGTCCGCAAGAGATGAGATTCAGAGACTTGGTATTTTGGGAACATAAAGGATTGCGGACCGCACCAATATTATACAGTCGCAAAAGCCTTTGTGCGGCCACATTCAATATTATGCGGTCCGTGATGAAAGAGAATCAGAGAGTTGGCAACTTGGGCAAAATGAAAGAGTGCGGACCGCACCAAAATTGTGCGGCCGCAAGATGTCAAGTGCGTTCGCACACAATTGTGCGGTCCGTAGGAATGAAGGTTTAGAGAGTTGTTTCAAGCCAAGGTCAAGGAAGTGCGTACCGCATCACTTTTATGTGGCCGCATAATCATGAGTGCGGTCGCAGTCAGAATTGTGCGGTCCGCAAAAGTCCAGCTCAAACCAGAATTCAAAGTGAAGAACGCGGACCGCACCACAATTATGCGGCTGCAGAATCAAGTGTGCGGCCGCACTCAGAATTATACGGCCGCACAATCTCCGCAGGGGCATTTTTGTTAGATATTTTCAGCTTAGTATAAATAGAACTTTTTGTCATTTTTAGGTCAAGTTATGTTTTAAGAGAGCACCTGTGACGATTTTCTTTACTGCTTTCAGAAATTTTGTACTAGATTCACTCTAGATTTTCATCCCATAATCTAATATTACGGATTCTATCTTCAATTCTTCTTTAATTTCTTAGTGTAGGTATTTAATGGGTGTTTGATTTAGGGCTTGTTAGTGATTGGGTTAGTGATATTTAGCCTAGTTCTTGCTAGAACTCAAGAATTAATGGTTGCAAACACTGACTCATGCCTATATGACTTAGTGTCTACTTGAGAAAGTGGGACTAAGTCTAGGAAAACTAGGCTAACAAGGAATTGGGGCAAACTCAAGAAATTGATAGGCCCAATTAAAGGGTTAAACCTAGAGACAGTAATACCCGAATTGAGCTAATATCACTTGATTTGTATGAATACCCATTTGTACTTGAGAAAGCTAAATTGGGCAAAATCACTCAAACTATCGAGAAGTATAGAGTGAGTACCCGGGTGTGATAGATATATTACAATACCAACTAATAAAGCTTGATCAAGATTTTACAACCCGTTAGATAACCACCTAGGTAGAAGTCACGACCTTAGTCCCTTTAAACACTTGAAAAAACCCAAAAAAAATATTGTCCCTAGTTTTATTAATTGCAATCATTAGAGTAAAAATAGAAGTAGAATATCAACCAAATTTGTGCAAGTGCAATTAGAGTCAAAACTCGCATATCACTTAGATATAAACCTAATTCCAATTATTAACTCCATGTGGATTCGATCCCGGCCTTAGTTGGGTTATTATTGCATCGAGCTCCTCGCTACTCAATAGTTGTGTGGGTTTGGACCCGATCAATTTTTAGCATCGTTGCCGGGGAGTTAGACGGTCTTAGCTATATATCTAAGTATTTGTTTGTTTTGTCTTTCTTTCCTTCCATTTACTAATTTTCTTTGTCAATTGCTTTTAGGTACCAATGGCCCTAAACAACGAGCCCATCAGAAATATACCATTGGGGGAGGACATAGATGATGAGAATGTGGATGAGGTTCATCTTGAGCCTCAAGTACAAAGAAGAGGCCGATCGCCACATGATAATGTGACAAACCCTTCCCAACCTCCACCAAGGGCAGCACACCGGGTGTTTCCCAACGAAGGCTATGCAAGTGTAATAGTTCCGCCACGGATTAGGGCGGGCAACTTTCAAATAACCAATGTCATGCTTACACTGCTGGAGCAACGGGGTTTCTTCACCGGAGCTCCACACGGATACGTCTATAAGCATCTCAAAGGTTTTGTTGATACGTGTTGGGGGAGAAAGTAGACGAATGTCTCCGAGGACACATTAGGATTAAGGCTATTCCCTTTTTCTGTATGGGGAAAAGCTTTGGAATGGATAGAGAGGCTTCCTAACCATTCCATCCACACTTGGTATGAGTTAGCCGAGAAGATCATCGCAAAGTTATTTTCTTTGGGGCATATGGCAATGCTAAGAGATGAAATTTTGGCTTTCAAACAAGAGCCAAATGAACTGTTGAATGAGATTTTGGAAAGGTATCGCACAATGGTCAAAGAGTGCCCTAACAACGATGTGACTGAGACCATGATCCAAAAACCTTCTATAGGGGGATCAACACGACGAATTCGTGTGTGATAAATCAACTCGCCGGGGGTAATTTCATGAACACGCCTTACTCTGAAGCTTGTGAAATATTAGATGAGATGGCGGATACCTCCTTGCCAACTTCCTCAGGGTGATCCTAATGTTATCCATCTGCACAAAGAACTACATGATCATGGGAAAGCTATTGCGGAGTTGACAACCACCATGAACCAATTGGCCAAGGCTCAGCTTCAACAGGTTCAAGGGCCAAAACAGGTGAATGCAATGGAAGGGGTAACATGATGGTCAACAAGAGAAAGCAACGAGGTCAACAAGTACAAAACCATCAGGAGCAATTTGAGAAAAGTAATAGTGGATACAATCAAGATGATGCATATGATGAGCAAAGTGAAGAGGTTCAATGTGTGAACAATTATCAAGGTCAACAGAGCAATGCTCCAAATCAACAAAAATGGAGATCACAGGGAAACCAAGGTAAATAGGGAAACCAAGGTCAACAAGCAAATTGGAATGGTGGCAAAAATAACAACCAAGGGAATTGGGGAAACAACAACAATCAAAATTGGGGTAATCAAGGTAATCAAAGAAATTGGGGAGGAAATAATCAAAGCAATTGGGGTGGCAACAATCAAAGTAATTGGGGAGGCAACAATAATCAAGGGGGTTGGAATAATAGCAATCAAGGAAATCTGGGGTCGGGATTTCAAAGGCCCTCGATATATCAACAACCAAACAACCCGCCTCCATATCCGTCGCAAGGTCCTAGTTCTTCCAACAATGAGATGGGACGAATTG
Source organism: Nicotiana knightiana (assembly GCA_005239525.1). Taxonomy (NCBI): domain Eukaryota; kingdom Viridiplantae; phylum Streptophyta; class Magnoliopsida; order Solanales; family Solanaceae; genus Nicotiana; species Nicotiana knightiana. Next base: position 43,267 of record ML395216.1, on the reverse strand, counting down.
AAAACATGTTCAAGCAAATAATAGAGAAAAACGCCGACTTCGATGACCACCTAGCCTCCCACAACACTTCTATCCACAACTTGGAAGTCCAACTTGGCCAAATTTCTCAAGCTTTGAATACTTGACCTAAGGGGGCACTACCAATTGATACGGTGGTGAACCCGAAGGGTGGGAACAATACGGGGCATGCTATGGCCGTGACAACAAGAAGCGAGAGAGGTGGAGTTTCTAGTACCTCAAACCAAAGAAAGAATGTGAATGATGATGTGTTGGTGCAAGATGATGATGATCCAAGCAATGATGTTCAAGCAAAGGATGAGGTGAGGATAGACATTGATGAAAATGTAGAGGAGACGCAAGATGATGTGAACCCGTCTAGGGAACATGTAATAGACATACCAGAGCCGATAATGCCTAAGGCAAAGGCTCCCTTTCCAAGGCCTCCTCCTCCATATACTCAAAGGCTTGCAAAGCAAAACAATGAAAATAAATTCAAATTCATTGATATGATGAAAAGTTTATCCATAAATGTGCCATTGGTTAAAGCCTTAGAACAAATGTTGGGATATGCCAAGTTCATGAAGGACTTGGTAACAAAGAATAGATTAATGAAATGTGAAATGATCAAAATGACACATCAAGTGAGTGCCATTGTGCATTCCATGGCTCCAAAGTTGGAATACCTCGGTGCCTTTACAATCCAATGCACTATTGGGAGTGCCGATTTCCCCAAAGTGTTATGTGACTTATGGGCAAGCATTAACTTGATTCCCTATTCTGTGTTCAAGACATTGAGGATTGAGCAACCAAGACCCATATCCATGAGGTTGCAAATGGCAGACCGGACAATGAAAGGCCATTGGGGAAATATTGATGATGTGCCAGTTCGGGTCAACAAGTTCATCCTTCCCGCAAATTTTGTGATACTTGACTGTGAGGTTGAGTATGAGGTGCCAATCATTTTGGGGAGACCTTTCCTAGCCACAGGGAAGGCCTTAGTTGATGTGGAAGCTGGAGAGCTCACCTTCCAGGTGGGCGATGAAAAAGTTGTGTTCCATGTTTGTAAGTCAATAAGGCAGCCTAACAGCAACAAAATGTGTTCGTTCGTGGATCTTGTGACCGAAGTAATTGTTGATGACACGAGTGTTGTGATTAATGTTGAAGACACCTTGGAAACTGTGTTGTTGAATCATGATGAGGATGAGAAGGAAGGCTTTGTAGAATGTGTCAATGCTTTGCAAGGAATGGGACCTTATACTTATGGGCCTCGAAAACTTTCCTTGGACCTTGAAAACCAGAAGACTCCACCAACAAAGCCCTCGATCGAGGAGCCTCCCACATTGGAGTTAAAGCCCTTGCCTTCACACCTCAGGTATGAGTTTCTGGGCCCTTGTTCTACTTTACTTGTTATTCTTTCCTCTTACTTAACTAATGTGCAGGTAGATTCCACCCTTACGGTTCTCCAAAGGAGGAATAAAGCAATAGGTTGGACATTGGCGGATATTCGGGGTATAAGCCCCGCCTTTTGCATGCAAAAAATCATATTGGAGGAAGATGCCAAACCCTCCATGGAACATCAAAGAAGGTTGAATGATTCCATACAAGAGGTAGTCAAGAAAGAGATCATCAAGTGGTTGGATGCTGGGGTTATCTACCCCATTTTCGATAGTTCCTGGACCTTGCCGGTGCAATGTGTCCCAAATAAAGGGGCATGACTGTGATTACAAATGACAAAATGAATTCATCCTTACAAGAACTGTCACCGGGTGGAGAGTGTTCATGGATTTTAGGAAGCTTAACAAAGTTACTTGGAAAGACCATTTTTCGCTTCCATTTCTTGATAAGATGTTGGATTGGTTAGCCGGATGTGATTATTATTGCTTCTTGGATGGGTATTCCGGATAAAACCAGATTCTTATTGCACCTGAAGACCAAGAGAAGACCACCTTCACTTGTCCATATGGCACTTTCACATTCTCACGGATGCCATTCGGTTTATGCAATGCACCGAATACTTTTCACGGTGTATGATGGCAATCATCAGTTATATGGTGGAGGACTTACTCGAGGTTTTCATGGATGATTTCTCTATTGTGGGGGATTCTTTTGAAGAGTGCTTGGACAACCTGGATAAGGTATTGGCACGTTGTGAAGATACTAATTTGGTGCTTAATTGGGAGAAGTGTCACTTTATGGTCGAGGAAGGCATTGTCCTAGGCCACAAGATCTCCAAGAATGGTATTGAAGTTGATAAAGCAAAAATTAAAGTGATATTCAAACTCCCTCCTCCTACTTTTGTAAAGGGAGTGAGGATCTTTCTACGTCACGCGGGGTTTTACCGCCGGTTCATCAAGGATTTCTCTAGGGTGGTGAACCCCTTGTGCAAGCTATTGGAAAAAGATTCCAAATTTATGTTCAATGATGATTGTATGAAGGAATTTGAGCTATTCAAGTATAGGTTGAATACCACTCCTATTATTACCACGCCAAAAGGGAGCTTACCATTTGAGCTCATGTACGATGCTAGTGATGTGGCGGTTGGAGTGGTATTGGGGAAAAGAATTAACAAGATATTTCATCCAGTCTACTATTCTAGTAAGACCATGAACAAGGCCCAAGTCAACTATATGGTGACCGAGAAAGAACTCCTAGCCATTGTCTTTGCTACGGAAAAGTTTCGCATGTACCTCATGGGTACCAAAGTGATTGTTCACACCGATCACATGGCAGTTCGTTATTTGATGAGCAAAAAGACTCTAAGGCGAGATTGATGCGGTGGGTAATTCTTCTAGAAGAATTTGATCTTGAAATCCAAGACCGCAAGGGGAGTGAGAATCAACTGGAAAACCACTTGTCCCGATTGGAGGAGGATGGGAGGCCACATGGCCTTGAGATCAATGATTCATTTCCGGACGAACAACTCCTTTCCATGTCTTTGACCGGGATGCCTTGATTTGCCGATGTTTCCAACTATCTTGTGAGAGGCATTATCCCGAATGATTTCTCTTCAAACCAAAGGAATAAGCTCAAACGGGACTACATGAACCACTATTGGGATGAGCCATATCTCTTTAAAATTTGCATCGACGGTGTTATCCGGAGATGTGTTCCATAAGAAGAACAATTGGGTATTCTTGAAGCTTTCAATTCTTTGCCATATGGTGGTCACCATGGTGGAGCGAGAACTGCTACAAAGGTCCTAAGCTGTGGATTCCATTAGCCTACCTTGTACAAGGACGCTAGAGAGCTCGTTAAGCGTGGTGATGATTGCCAAAGGGCCGGTGGGATCTCCAAGAAAAATGAGATGCCTCTCACCACCATCCTAGAGATTGATATTTTCGATGTGTAGGGCATCGACTTTATGGATCCATTTGTAAGCTCATATGGGAACACCTATATTTTGGTTGTTGTGGATTACGTGTCCAAATGATTTGAAGCTGTGGCTTTTCCCAACAATGAAGCACGAAGTGTGGTAGCTTTCTTGAAGAAAAATATATTCACAAGGTTTGGTACTCCAAAGGACATCATTAGTGATGGGGGATCTCATTTTTTCAACAAAGCTTCAACACTTTACTCTCTAAGTATGGTGTCACTCACAAGGTGTCGATCCCCTATCACCCCTAAGCAAGTGAACAGCTTGAAGTTTCCAACCGGGAGATCAAGAGTATTCTATCAAAGACTGTCAATGCAAACCGGACTGATTGGTCGAAGAAACTTGATGATGCTCTTTGGGCCTATATAACAGCTTACAAAACTCCAATTGGTATGTCTCCGTATAGGTTGGTGTTCGGGAAAGCTTGTCACCTCCCGGTATAACTAGAGCATAAGGCCATGTGGGCGTTGAAGAAATTGAACCTTGAGTGGGATGTAGCTGCAAATCTTCGGGTGGAGCAATTGAATGAACTTGATGAGTTCCGGTTCATGCTTACTCCAGTTCGTCCTTGTATAAGGACAAGATGAAGTATATCCATGATAAGAATATCCAGAACAAAGAATTCAAATAAGGTGACCTTGTCCTTTTATTCAACTCTCGGTTGCGGATGTTTCCTGGAAAGCTGAAATCAAAGTGGAGTGGTCCTTTTGAAGTACATGTGAATCCTTTTGGTGCCCTAGATTTGAAAAATAAGAACGGTGAGATATTTAGAGTCAATGGACACCAGGTGAAGCACTAACATGGTAAGGTTGATGATGGCCATGTTGTGACATTACTCCATTTCAAGTGAATGATGGTAACATCCGTCGTGCCGCAGCGTTAAATCAGGCGCTTCTTGGGAGGAAACCCATATGTTTCTCTTTCTCTTGATTTTCTTTTTTTAGATTAGGCATTATTTTTAGCTAACTGGTTGTGGAGTGTATGCAGGAATATGAGTGTGCACTTTAGGAACTGTACAAGGAAAAAATTGGCTAAGTGTGGAAACTGTGCGGACCACACAAGCACTTTGCGGCAACACAATTCTGTGTGTGGTCGCACAACTGGAAAATGGAAAATGTCAAGTCTCGGAATTTTGGCCTGACATAAATCCTTAAGGATTCGTGGACGCACTCAAAATTTTGCGGACCGCACGAATTGTGTGACCGCAGTAATTTTTATGCGGACCGCACACAAAGTCAAGCAATAGGTAAAGAGTGTGGACCGTACCAAAATTATGCGGCCGCACTCAGGTAAGTTGGTGGGCCAGCCGCACTCAAAATTGTGCGTTCCACATAGAGGTAACCTCAGAGACCCAGTAGTCTGAACCTGGGGTCTGTGCGGCCACACTCAAAATTGTGTAGTCCGCACTGGACATTATGCTTCCGCGGTCATTTTTATGCGATCCGCACTGGGCAGTCCGTGGCCGCACTCACTTTTGTGCGGTCCGCACTGCTCTTTTTTGAGAACTATGTTCTGCACTTTCAATATTCATTCTATATACATTATGAGCCCCAATTCTAGTTGACTTTCATTACTTGAGCGACAATTCTTAACAAAAGATTTGCAAGCACAACCTTAATGTCCTCAAGCAATTTGAAGAGCGAAAAGGATGGAAATGGTTCAACTCCCGCATGCAAGATTCAAATGAGTACCTAGTAAAAGAGTTCTATGACAATGTTGCCAACATCAAAAAGGGCACCAAGGTGACGAAGGTCCGGAATTTGAAAATCTGCTTTGACGCCCATGCTCTAAACCAATATGTAGGATTTGAGGAGGTAGAAGCAGTGCAATATTTGGAGAAGCTAGCTATGGGTGATGCATTTCACCCGTGGCTAGCTGAGATACTAGAAATTCCAGGGACAACACCTTCATGGATCACAGCAGGAGTTCAGATAGTCTGATCCACCCTAAACTTTGAGACAAAAGGGTGGAAAACATTCGTGTGCAACCGTCTTTATCCATGCCTCCATGAAAACATCCTTCCACTTCCCCCTGCAGTTTTAGTAGCTTTCGTCATGGCCGGGCATCCTATAAATGTGGGAGCCCTGATGTCTTTCAACATTTCAAATGCGGTTCAGAAGGAGGAGAGGTCATATCCCTACCCAATTTCCTCACAGAGTACTTCCAAGATCAAAGGGTAGAATCGAGGCACTTTGATGTTGAGGTAAAGTCAAAGAAGCCTTTTTCATGGTACCACCTCCAAGGAGCTGACAACCCTAAATTCAAGGTTAAAGCTACTACCTCTACTGGCCAGTCTGAAGAGCCAGCAGCAGTGGTTACTGGTTCAGTTGCCGAGCCTTCCACAGCAGCTGGTACTTCTATCGGAGAAACAACCTTGCCTCTTTCATCCTCTGAACCATCTGCTTCAACTAGACTGTCAGTTCCACTCTCAGTGCCGGACTCATCTGCTTACCCTCAGACTGCGCTTTGAGTCTCCCAAACACTGGCGAGTCTCAACAATTGGATGCAGGGAGCTACCACAAATATGACTGCCATATCCAGTGCTATTGCAGCACAGTCATCAACCCCAGTAGAGCCTCAAGTACCTCCGTCAGTGGAGGAATCAATGAAGAAAATTCTGGACAACCAGAATAAAATCTTAGAGACTCTTGATACGCATGGGATGATCATCAAGGATTTGGGGAAACATGTGAAAAATATGCAGAAGACTCAAGCATCAAAGGAGCCGGTGGACAAGCTATGCACGGAGGTTGAGAAGATTTCTTCTGTTGGAGATATTCCATTGGACCTACTCATGGAGCAGTCAGTCCTAACAGCACATGTAGCAGTGCCAGAGATATCACAGGCAGTAGCCGGCCAGTCTGAGGAGTCGGCTGCAATTGCACACACTGCTGAGGAGTTGATACAGATGCTTAGCAACCCAGTAGTCCCTCAGTCATGAGATGTTGAGATACAGTTAGAGGAGACAGAGGGCGCTGAGGACCCCATGTAGGCTGAGGACACCACACAGGATGAGGACCTCATGCAGACTGAGACCACATAGGGAGTTTTCTTTACTCTCTATTCCCTGTTCTTATTTTTTATTAGCATTGAGGACAATGCTTATTTTCATTTGGGGGTGGTTCATTTTGATTGACTTTGACATTTGTTATGTAATAACTATTCCACTATTTTTTCTTTATCTTTAGTTTCCCTTTGGTATGTATATATTTTTCCCATTTGAGGGTGTATATTCATTTCCCTTATGTATATATTTGCCTTACTTCATTTTGTATATATTCAGTTTACCTTTTTGTAGTTTACTTCATAACTTCTTTAGTTTGTTTTTCCTTAGTTTCATAACTTCTTATTTACTTTAGTATCTTATTTTTAATTTGTTAGCTTCTTTTTACGTTTTGTGTGAACAATAAGCCTTTGGTTTTCTTAATGCCACGGTTCTTTCCAAAGGTGGATGTTGTGTGAATCGGGTGGCTCTTCCCAACGATGGATGTCATGACAACCTTCTTAAGGGATTGAGTCCATTTTCTTTTATGTTTTGTCTCAAGCAGGCTTCACTTAGTATTAACACATTTACCTTCGACCTTATGGTTAGAAACAAAGTTGTTGGCATAAAATAGCTCTAGTTGTGACCTTTAGACTCTTGAGTTGACTTAAACAATCATCGAGTGGTTCATCCGAGCCATTTGTAATTTTCAATCTTAGCTAGGGTTGTTGTGGGCCCTCGACTCTGTTCTCTTTAACAATCCAGCATCTTGAGAGGTGAGGTATTGAATTGCAAGTCCAAGTTCCCATGCCAATAAGTCTAGAACTTGCCCTGAATGTTTGTCTAGGCGAAATTCTAAGTGTAGCTCGACTTGAGAAATGATTGTAGACCCTCCTTGATCCAATTTGAAACTTGAAAAATTCCATAACCTACCAATGTGATATCCCTATTCAACCCATTTGAGCCGAATCCCTTTTTCTTTCAATAACCATGTTACAAGACTTTATCCGTTTTGTAATGACCCTCTCTTGGCACCCAATATTTCCTTAGCATTCTTGAGCAACATTTGGCAAAAGCATAAGTTTGGGGGAGAAACGAGGAGTTTGAAAGTGATAAAAGGTACAAAGAAGAAAAAGAAATGAAGAAAAGGGAAGGCAAAGAAAAGGAAGAAAGGCCAAAAAGAAAAGGTCAAAAAGAAAGTGAATAAGGTAGAAAGCTGAAGGGATTCAAAGAAAACAATGATGAAAGGCATGGAGTAAATAGAAAAGGAGAAAAATGATTGTCATGATCAAGAAAGAGTGACATTACGTCTCTCTAGTTACCCCAAGGAAGAAGAAAATGACTCAAAGAGTCGAGAAAGTATGAGCCAAAAAGAAAAAATGGAGTGCTTAAGGAAAGATGAAACAATCATATTCCAACAAGTCCTACCTTGATCCAAAAGCCTTCATTACATTCCCATAAAAGCCCTATATGATTTCAGTTTGAGTCAGCTCACATTAGTGGTGATTTACATAAGGGGCAAGCTTATGGTACTTAGGGCCGGACTTGTGACATTCTTTTGAGACAGATGAGCGAACTTCTTCACAATCCTTGTTTCGAGTGTTACATTCTAAAGTGAGATTTTCTCATGGAGAGTAGAGGAGGAGGAGTTTTGGATCCACAATGAGCTACGTGATAGAGCGAGCTTCCTTGATGAATAAAGTCAACTCTTGATGCTCTAGTGTCACATTAGAACTATGGTACTCAAAAGATAAAGCATTGTGTTGTTGATAATTCATTTGTGTTGAGGATAATTGTTAGTCCCAATTGATGCATGATTGATTCGCCTTAGGCCAGCTGAAATATCCTTTTTTTCTAGTAGAGGTGGGAATTACCTTATTTGCTTGAGGACAAGCAAAAGCTTAAGTTTGGGGAAGTTGATAAGTAGGGATTTTGACCTCTTATTTAATCTCTTTTACTTGTGTTTTAGGTCATAAATGCTTAAAGGTGTTCCCGGATACTAACGAAATATGCTTGCTTGCAGGAACTATTCAATATGAGCCAAAGTAATCAAAATCAACTCATAAAGGAGTCAAAAGTTGAACAAGAACCAAAACAGGAAAATGAGATCAACTGTGCGGACCGTATGATTCTGTATGCGGCCGCAAAAGTCATTATGCAGTCTCGATCAATATTATGCGGTCTGCAAGAGATGAGATTCCGACTTGGTATTTTGGGAACATAAAAGAGTGCGGACCGCACCAATATTATGCGGTCGCAAAAGCCTTTGTGCGGCCGCATTCAATATTATGCAGTCCGCCATGAATGAGAATCAGAGAGTTGGCAACTTGGGAAAAATGAAAGAGTGCGGACGCACCAAAATTGTGCGGTCGCAGGATTTCAAGTGAGTTCGCACACACAATTGTGCGGTCCGTAGGAATGAAGGTTTAGAGAGTTGTTTCAAGCCAAGGTCAAGGAAGTGCGGACCGCATCACTTTTATGTGGCCGCATAATCATGAGTGCGGTCGTAGTCAGAATTGTGCGGTCCGCAAAAGTCCAGCTCAAACCAGAATTCAAAGAGAAGAACGCGGACCGCACCACAATTATGCGGCTGCAGAATCAAGTGTGCGGCCGCATTATGCGGCCGCACAATCTCCGCAGGGGCATTTTTGTCAGATATTTTCAGCTTAGTATAAATAGAACTTTTTGTCATTTTTAGGACAAGTTATGTTTTAAGAGAGCACCTGTGACGATTTTCTTTACTGCTTTCAGAAATTTTGTACTAGATTCATCTCTAAACTCTAGATTTTCATCCCATAATCTAATATTATGGATTCTATCTTCAATTCTTCTTTAATTTCTTCAATTTTCATGAGTAGCTAAACCCATAGCTAGGGTTGTGACCCAACCCTAGTGTGGGTATTTAATGGGTGTTTGATTAGGGCTTGTTAGTGATTGGATTAGTGATATTTAGCCTAGTTTTTGCTGGAACTCAAGAATTAATGGTTACAAATATTGATTCATGCCTATATGACTTAGTCTCTACTTGAGAGAGTGGGACTAAGTCTAGGAAAACTAGGCTAACAAGTAATTGAGGTGAACTCAAAAAATTGATAGCCCCAATTAAAGGGTTAAACCTAGAGATAGTAATACTCGAATTGAGATAATATCACTTTATTTATATGAATACCCATTTGGAAATACCCATTTGGACTTGAGAAAGCCAAATTGGGCAAAATCACTCAAATTACCGAGAGGTATAGAGTGAGTACCCGGGTGTGATAGCTCTATTACAATCCCAACTAATCAATCTTACCCTAGATTTTACAACCTGTTAGATAACCACCTCGGTAGAAGTCACGACCCTAATCCCTTTAAACACTTGAAAAACCCAAAACAAAAATATTGACCTTAGTTTTATTAATTGCAATCATTAGAGTAAAAATAGAAGTAGAATATCAACCAAATTTGTAGAAGTGCAATTAGAGTCAAAACTCGCATCTCATTTAGATATAAACCTAATTCCAATTATTAACTCCTTGTGGATTCGATTCCGACCTTAGTTGGATTATTATTGCATCGACCTCCTCGCTACTTAATAGTAGTGTCGGTTTGGACCCGATTAGTACTCGGCTTTCGCACTCATATGTACTTGCACTCAGTGCTGGTATGTCAGACTCCGGAGGGGCGGATCTTGCCCAAGCACTAATATAGACCTACATGGCACGATCTAATGTGCAGCCCGATCCCATCATCATCACTCATAATCAGGCCCTCGGCCTCACCTGGTCATCATCCTCTCCTATCTCTCGAGATCACAAATCTCATGCCACTCAGCCCAAACAATGATAGCATAATGTGACAACAATTGATAATAGAGACTCAGATATGATATGCAAATTAATGAATGTGACTGAATGTGTAATTGCAATGTAAGCAAATAACTCAACAGCAGAAATGACCTCGGTGGGTCTCAACAGAGTAAGCATATAGCATAAACATGATTTCTAACATGATTCACAGCTCATATAATCAAACAAGTAGGGACAACATGGTGGTAACAGGATATAACAGCAAAACAAGCCCGGGCATAGTCTAGTAGTCGACTAAAATCATGATTTCCTTGGTGCATGCCCACACGCTCGTCACTTGGCATGTGAGTCACCTTAGTATGCCTCTTATAACACAGTTCCCAAGGTTAAATACCCTCAAATACAAGTTTAGATATGTTACTTACCTCGAACAAGCCAAATCCAATACCGAGCAAACCGAAAAATACTCTAGAAATGCCATCATGTGCGTATCAACCTCTGATCGGCTCGAAACTAGCCAAAAGCAACTCAAACAACAAGTAGTGCCAAGGGAAATAAACCTAATCGATAAAGGTTGAATCTTTAACCAAAATCTCAAAGTCAACAAAAAGTCAAACCCAGGCCCACACCTCAGAACCTGACAAAACTCATATAATCCGACAACTCATTCAACTCTGAGTTCAACCATACTAGTTTACTCAAATCTGACTCCAGATTGATGTTCAAAACTGAAAATTCACTCTATGAAACTTTAAACAAAAAACCCAATTTCTCTTTTGAAATCATCAATCAAATGCCAAAAACGAAGATAGATTCATGAAATATAATCAAAACGGAGTAGAGAACACTTACCTCAATCCATATGGTGAAAATCACCACATTCCGTTTTCCATAGCTCTAAATATGTTAAAATGGCCAAAACCTCTTAAAATAGTGTACTTATAATCACTGGGCGAATTAATGAATCGCGATCGCAGAAATATCTTCGCGATCACGAAGAACAAAAATCCATTGCCCCCGAATTACACAACATGATCGTGGAACCAGCTTTGCGATCACGAAGCAAAAAATGCTCATCCTCAAAGCGGTTTCCGCTTCTGTGGTTAGATGGCCGCATCTGCGGAAACACAATCGCATATGTGGTCTTCCTTTGGCTGGCCTGAGTCCGCATTTGCAAAAAAGGGTCCGGTCCTGCGATGCCGCTCCTACGGTAGAAGAGCCGCACCTGCATAGGCTCCCGCTTCTACGGTCCCTTGACCGCTCATGCGGTCCCGCATCTGCGTTCCCCTTGCCTACACCAGCATTTCATGGGCTACCCTTCCTTGGCCGCTTCTGCGAGGCCTGGCTCGCTTCTGCGTGCTTGCACCTACGGCTGGCCAAGTGCAGGTGCGATTATGACAGCAGCTGGAGCTTCAGTTGTTGCTCCCAATTTCCAACTTGGTCCGAGCCTCGTTCAGTTGACACTCGGGGTCCCGCTTGAACATACCAACAAGTTCGGAATCATAAAACGGACTAGTTCGAACTCTTGTAACGCCATAAACAACATTAAAACTAAGAATCACACCCCAAAACCAACTGAATCAAACTTATGAACTTCAAGTTCTTCAATTTACTCCACAATGCGCCGAAACGTACTTAAACTACTCGGAATGACACCAAATTTTGTGTGCAAGTCTTAAATGACATTACGGAACTACTCGCAGTCTAGGAATTCCATTTGGACGTAGATATCACCAAAACCTACTCCAAACCAAATTTAAAGAACTTCAAAACCTTCAAGGAACCAACTTTCGATATTAGGCGCTGAAATGCTTTCGGGTTATCCAAAACCCAATCCGAGCATACGCTCAAGTTCGAAATTATCATACAAACCTATTGGAACCGTAAAATCCCGATTTCGAGGTCTTTTGATCAAAATGTTGACCGAAGTCAAACTTAGCCTTTTTAGCCAACCTTAAGGAACTAATTGTTCTGATTTCAACCCGAACCCTTCCAATTCCCGAACTAACCATTCCCATAAGTCATAAAACGATAAAAGCACATACAGAAAATCTTATTTAGGGGAACGAGGTTCTAGAAAGCAAAACGACTGGTCGGGTCGTTATATTCTCCACCTCTTAAACAAACGTTCGTCCTCGAATGGGTCTAGAATCATACCTGGAGTGCTCAATAAGTGTGGTTATCTGCTCCGCATGTCCTCCTCAGACTCCCAACACGCCTCCTCAACTGGTTGGCCCCTCCACTGGACCTTTACCGCGAAAATCTTCTTGGATCTCAACTGGCGATCCTGCCTATCAACAATGACAACTGGCTCTTCTTCATAACCCAGACTCTCATATAACTTAATCGTGCCGAAGTCTAACACCATGTGAAAAGTCGGCATGGTACCTCCGGATCATAGACACATGAAAGACTAGATGAACTCTCATTAGGCTGGGAGGCAAAGCAAGCTCATAAGCAACCTCTCTAACTCGTCTCAAAACCTCAAATGGGCCTATAAACCTTGGGCTCAACTTGGCCTTCTTTCTAAACCTCATGATTCCCTTCATCGGCAAGACTTTTAAGAGAACCTTCTCGCCCATCATGAATGATAGGTCACACACCTTCTAATCTGTGTAACTCTTCTGCCAAGAATGTGTTGTACGAAGTCGCTCCTGAATCAACTTACCTTTTCCAAGGCATCCTTCACCAAGTCAGTACCATACAACCTAGCCTCGCCGGGCTCAAACCACCCGATGGGAGAACGACATCGCCGACCATATAAAGCCTTAAATGGAGCCATCTCGATGCTGGACTGGTAACTGTTGTTGTAAGCAAACTTGGTCAAAGGAAAGAATCGATCCTGCTGCCCTCCAAAGTCAATCACACATGCTCTGAGCATGTCCTCCAAGATCTGAATTGTCCGCTCCGACTACTCGTCAGTCTGTGGATGAAATGTTGCGCTGAGCTCTACACGGGTCCCCAATTCACTCTGTACTGCTCTCCAAAAATGTGAAGTCAACTAAGGACCTCTGTTTGAAATGATGGAAACAGGCACACCATGCAGCCAAACTATCTCCTGAATATAAATCCGGGTCAATCTCTCTGAAGTATATGTAGTCATCATAGGAATGAAGTGTGCCGACTTGGTCAATCTATCTACAATGACCCAAACTGCATCAAACTTTCGCAAAGTCTGCGGCAACCCAACTACGAAGTCCATAGTGATGCGCTCCCACTTCCACTCAGGTATAGTCATCTGCTGGAGTAGGCCTCCTAGCCTCTGGTGCTCATACTTAACCTGTTGGCAATTTAGGCATCTAACTATATACTCAACTATATATTTCATCATCCGCCGCTACCAATAATGCTGCTTCAGGTTGTGATACATCTTTGTAGCACCTGGGTAAATGGAATATTGAGAACTGTGCACCTCCTCTAGGATCCTCTCTCTCAAGCCATCGACATTAGGAACACATAGATGACCCTAGAGTCGGAGAACACTATCATCGCCTATAGAAACCTGCTTGGCACTACCCTGTAGTACCGTCTCCCTAAGAACCACCAATTGTGGATCATCAAATTGTCGAGCCTTGATCTGCTCTAATAGTGAAGACTAGGCAATGACGCAAGCAAAAAATTGATTGTGCTCTGAAATATCCAACCTCACAAGTCTGTTAAGGACTGAATGTCTGAAGCTAGTGGCCTCTCCTATGCTGAAATGAATGCCAAGCTACTCATACTCTATGTCTTCCTGCTCAAGGCATACGCGACCACATTCGCCTTGCCAGGATGATAAAGAATGGTGATATCATAATCCTTCAGTAACCCAAGCAATCTACGCTGCCTCAAATTGAGATCCCTTTTCTTGAACAAATGCTGCAAACTGCAATGATCAGTGTAAACCTCACAAGACACCCCAAATAGATAATGCCTCCAAATCTTAAGAGCATGAACAATTGTGGCCAATTCCAAATCGTCCACAGGATAATTCTTATTATGGGGATTCAACTGACGTGAAGCATATGCAATAACTCGCACCTCCTACATCAATACACAACCCAAGCCAATGCGTGAAGCATCGCAATACACAGTATACATCCCCGAACCGGAAGGCAACACAAGGACTAGTGTTGTGGTCAAAGCTGTCTTGAGCTTCTGGAAGCTCGCCTCAATCATCGGACCAACGAAACTGAGCACCCTTATGGGTCAATCTAGTCAAAGGTGATGTAATAGATGAGAAGCCCTCCACGAACCGGCAAAAATAACCTACTAACCCCAAGAAGCTTCTGATCTCAGTCCCCAAAGTGGGACAAGGCCAACCCTGAACTGCCTCGATCTTCTTGGGATCCACCTTAATGCCCTCGCCTGTTACCACATGCCCCAAGAATGCTACAGAAACTAGCCAAAACTCACACTTGAAAAATTTAGCATATAGTTTATGTTCCCGCAAGGTCTGAAGCACCGTTCTTAAATGCTGCTCGTGCTCCTCCATGCTATGTGAGTAAATCAAAATACCATCAATGAAGACATTAACAAATGAGTAAACATCGTTAGGGCATTAGTTAAGCCAAACAACATCACTAGAAACTCATAAGGGCCATATCTAGTATGGAAAGCAGTCTTCAGAACATCCAAGTCCCGAATATTCAACTGACGGTACCCTTATCTTAAGTCGATATTAGAAACACCCTAGCACCCTGCAACTGGTCAAATAAATCATCAATACATTGCAACATGTACTTCTTTGTTACAATCTACAGTATTACAATAATGTTACACCCCGTAGTATTGTACATTGGATTTGTCGTAAGATAATTGACATCAGTTCAAGGACAAGATTATTTTGAGGTTATAAGTGTTATGCTATTTCAAACAAATGAAAAGTAAAATCGTGAAGGTGAGAAATTCATCGAAGTTTGACATTTTGAGATGAAATACGGTCCAAGCTATAATTCCCTATATTTATGGACTAGTGTCATACAAGGTACCACATGACCATGATAGTAAGGTGTATAAAGTATGTTAAAAATAATTAGTATTTTAAGTAATTTAAGATAATTCTTAATTATGTGGATTATTGGTTTAGTGGGAGATTAGCAAGATATTTAGAAATATGTTGTTAAGCCTAAAAGGCCTCCCAACGTGGCAGCAAGTGATCTTCTTAATCAAGTCAAATAAGTGACTCTTTGGTTTATGCATTAGGTGGAATGATTAGGAGATTTTGGGCAAAATTCATTCTTATCAAGTGGGGCCTACAACCCACAAAGATAAGATATCTCCCTACATCATTAAAATGGGAGGTTATGGTTGCTAAGTAATAGAGGAAAAGCTTCAACTAAAATTCATATGAGATTCCATATTGTAACAGCAGCGTGAGATGTGATTCTACGAGAACACAGTATAATCTTTCTCAAGAATATCATACGGATTTTCCCTACTTCGATTCGCCATTACGTGTTTTTCGCAAAAGACGTGGGTTAGAGGGATTGTTAAGAGAATTGGCTCAGGTATATTAAGGTTATCCCTTCTTTCCTTTTGGCATGATCCATACGATACAAACGAAACGAGTAAACGCACAACTTTCATAAATGCCTCTATTCATAGAAGCATTAGGGGTGCTTATGTTCTGATTTCCCATGTGTCTTGTTATATCTTTTGTTCATGGGTCTCAAAAAAATACGTAGTTAATAAAGTTTATCCGAAGACATATTAATCTTATGACATTTTGAGAATTCTTATTAACGTTCTTATGCATTTCATTCATTTATACATGCACATTGACCTATGACTAGATGACGTTATATATGCGTATATTATATCTATATAGGATATGGGAAAAGGCTATGGAATTATATACACACCACCACCTGATCAGCTGGTATATGTTGATGATTTGCCCACAGTGGCCGAGATAATATGATAGGATGCCCTTAGAGGTTTGATGATGTTATGTGCGCATATACCTATGCATGGTATGACATTTATACGCATATGCATGATATTATAAATATGAAATGATTCATATAGCTATTCAGACTTACATGTTGAGTCTTTTACTCCATGTACGCATATACTGACTTTCATTCCATACATACTCGGTACATTATTTGTACTGGTGTCCCTTTTGCCTGGGGACGCTGTGTTTCATGCCCGAAGGTCCTGATAGACAGGTTGAGAATCCTCCAAGTAGGCTATCAGCTCAGCGGAAGGTGTTGATGCGCTCCATATGCTCCAGAGTTGCTTATTTGGTTAGTATAATTTGGATATGTATTGATTGGTATGGCGAGATCCTGTCCCGACCTTTATGGTATTTATCTACTCTTAGAGGCTTGTAGACATATGTCATGTACGTGAAAGATTGTATGGCCTTGTCGCCCTATGTTCAATGTACGAATGATCATTTTGGTCTTGTAGGCCCGAATGTCATATGTATAAGTCGGTATATCAGTTCGGGTCATCCTATGTTGGGTATTCCCTCATGCTTTATTCTAGTTATCTCATGACAACCTTTCTGATTCATTTACCTATGATTGTATGATACCAAAGATACATTACGTTGGTACTCGGTTAAGTAAGTCACCGGGTGCCCGTCGCGGCCCATCAGTTTGGGTATTGACATTGTTCTTAATGGTGACTTTGTTCAACTGGCGGTAATCAATACACATCTGTATAGTCCTATATTTCTTCTTCACAAATAATACCGGTGCACCCTAAGGTGATACACTCAGCCTGATGAATCCCTTTGCTAGCAACTCCTCAAGTTGTTCCTTTTGACTCCTTCAATTCTTTCGGAGCCATACGGTACGGTGGGATAGATATATGTTAGGTACCTGGAGCCAAATCAATACAGAAATTGATATCACGATCGGGTGGCATGTCTGGAAGATCAGAAGGAAACACATCGAAGAACTCCCGGACTACTGGTACTGAATCAATCGTCGGAGACTCTGCAGTAGTATCCCGGACATAGCCTAGATAAGCTAAGCAACCCTTCTCGACCATGTGTCTAGCCTTCATAAAAGAGATAACCTGACTAGATGTACTGACAGACGAACCCTTCCACTCTAATCTAAGAAACTCTGGCATCACTAAGGTAACAGTCTTGGCATAGTAATCAAGGATGGCATGATATGGAGATAGCTAGTCCATGCCCAAGATGACCTCAAAGTTGGTCATATCAAGAAATAGAAGATTCGCTCTAGTCTCGTAACCGCAGAATGTAACCACACAGGACCGATAGATTCGATCCACAACAACATAATCTCCCACAGGAGTGGATATATAGACAGAATTACCCAAGGACTCACGAGGAATACCTAGAAAATGAGCAAACAGGGATGAAACATACGAATAGAAAGACCCTGGATCAAATAGTACTGAATAATCCCTACTGCAGACAGAAATAATACATGTGATCACGGCATATGAGGCCACTACATCTAGTCTGGTAGGAAAAGCATAAAATCTGACTGGAGCACCACCTGGATGGCCTCCCCCTATCTGGCCTCCACCTCTAGGACGACCCCTAGCCACCTTCCCTCCGCTTTTGGGTAGCCGGACAACTGGCGGGACATCTGGTGCTGTAATCATGGGATACTGGCCCTACTGCATTGCCTTGCCCCGAAGCCTGGGAAAAAATCTCCGCACATGACCAAGATCCCCGCACTCAAAGCAACCTCTCGACGCGGTGATTTGTTGCCTTGAGTTCTGACCTTGGTAGCCTTAATACCAACTGGAAGAAACCTGAATGACTGGTGGGCGGTATGAACTCTCTGGGATAGCACTAAAATAGGCACTAGAAGAACTATGATGACCGGAGTATCCACTGGAAGACCCTTGGATAGCTGGCGGGCGGTAAGAACTCTCCGGCATAGCACTGAAATAGGGTCGCGCTGGAACACCCTGAGGAGGTGGTGGTGCTGAATATGGGGGTCTGCTGGGCTGAACCCTCCCAAAATGACCTCTTCCCCCAGCTGGGGCACCTCTAAACTCTCCAGAAAAATAGGACCTTTTGTCCCGCTGAATCTACTTTCTTAGCCTCTGACGCTAACCCTCAATCCTGCGAGCAATCTCCACTACTAACTGATAGGGAGTCCCTATCTCAACTTCCCGGGTGATACTAGCCTGAATACCTGAGTGCAACCCCACAAAAAACCTCTGCACTCACTCCGCCTCAGTAGGAAGTATCATAAGTGCATGCAAGAAAGTTCAGAAAATCTCGCCTCATAGTCGGTCACGGACATCTGACCCTGGTGGAGCTGCTCAAACTGGACCGTAACTCTTCCCTCTAAGAGGGTGGAAGATACCTGTCCAAGAATAGGCGTGCGAACTGGTCCCAAGTCATGGGAGGAGAACATGATGGCCTACCAAGAAGATAAGCCTTCCACTACCTACGTGCGCTGCCCTCCAACTGAAAGGTAGTGAAATCCACCCCGTGAGACTTTAATATGCTCATGTTGCGCAGTATATCCCTGCACCTATCAATAAATTCCTAGGGATCCTCATGTCACTCACACCCCAAAGACCGGAGGGTGAAGCCTGGTCCATCTATCCAGTAGCTTCTGCGGCTCGCCGATTGAAGCTGGTCTAGGATCAGGTACAACTGTACGACTGGCTGGGCTCCGCCCACAGGAGTGTGTCTGGGGTATGATATACAGCAGCTACATGCCCAAGAGCCTGAGCAGTAGGGGTCTATGCTCCCCCTCCCGCCTGAGATGTGGCTGGTTCTGCTGGAAATAAACCAGCCTGGGTCATAGAATCCATGAACTGTAACATACGGCCATGACCTCCTGGAAGCCCGGTGCTGTCATGAAATCGACAAGAGTTGGCTCTGTTGTGGGCACCTTGCCCTGCTCCTCAACTATGGGATCCTCCCCTAGATCTGTTGGCGGTGCAACTGGGGAAAAGCTAGGACGTATTCGCCCCCTACCTCGGGCCAGTTCCCTACGCCGGCCTTTGCCTCGGCTTCTAGCAACAGGGGGAGCAGCCCCTCCCGGGTCTGGAACATCTGTTGTGCGCATTCTCGCCATCTGTGAGAGAATAAGAGGAAGAAACTTAGTACACCATCAACTACACAATAGGAGATGAATAACGAGTAGTTTCCTAACACCCTATAGCCTCCCGAAGATAAATACGGACGTCTTCGCACCAATCCGCAAGACTCTATTAGACATGTCCATAACTTGTGAGACCTACGTGAACCTAGTTCTCTGATACCATGTTGTCACGACCCAATTTCATATCAGTCCGTGATGGCGTCCAACATTATTGCTAGACAAGCCAATAGTGAACAACTTAGTGGTTTCCCACTTTTAACGAGTTTTCCAAGTAATAACTTTCCCTGTTTAAAAAAAAAATTAACGAGAATCAAATTTTAAGTTAATAAATGAAAGCAGCTAAATGTATTTATAACCATAGGAACAAGACAAAATTACAAGTCTACTAATATGTGCCAAGATCTGGTGTCACAAGTGTGTGGGCAACTAGTAGAATATACAAAAGATGTCTACACTACTGCCTGAAATAGGATTGACAGAAATAAATCAAAAGAGAGAGACTCCGGCGTACTGCTAAACGGCTTGGAAGGTCAACTCACTGTGAAATCTCGAACCCGGATCAAGTATGCGCTCCAGACGGATATCAAGATGCACCCACCTCAGATCCTGCACATAAAGTGTAGTGTGAGTACATAAAATAACATGTACCCAGTAAGTATCCAGTCTAACCTTGAAGAAGTAGTGACGAGGGGCCGACTTTGACACTTACTAAGGCTAAAGATAATAAGTCAAAACTATAACTAAGCATGGATTACAAGGAGTATACTGAAAACTCAATAATATGAGATGATAAATATCATTTTCACAATTATTAAATCCTAAATTTATCTTTCATCATTTAACGAGTTATATCATCAAACAATGAAGCAATATCAATTATGACAAATCCCAAGAGTTTATCATGCGCAAATAATGCCGAGGACATACGGCCCGAACCAACATAATAATATTTAAACTGTGCATTGCCAAGGGTCAAACTACGCGAACCATAGATGCATCTATCTGCTGCCGAGGCGTTCAGCTCGCTCTACAAATAGAAAACACAAGTTTTTTAATAACAGTCAAGTGTCCTATTCACAACCTCAAATAAGTGAAACTTATCCATTTGGAATTCTTTTACCATTTTTGAAATATGATTTAAGCATTCCAATTAACCAGTAAGGGCACAACCATTTAAAGTATAGCATGATATAGGTCCTAGACTACCCGGACTATAGCATAATTAGTAGATATGCACGGACTCTCGTCACCTCGTACGTACGTATCTCCCACACATAGACACACATACTAATCAATTCACCTATGGGGTATATTCCCTCTTACAAGGTTAAAAAGGAGACTTACCTTGTCTCAAAGCCTACTTCCCGGTCCAAGATTATGCGCAAACTCTCAATTTGGTGCTGAACAATCCAAGACTAATCAAATAGTACATAAACTAATCAATACATACTCAAAATTCGTATTCCAACTATTAAAGAGATTACCCAACCCTAAATGTAAGATTCCTAAAATTCACTCCCGGACCCACGTGCCCGGATTCCGGCAATTTTTGAAGAAATTTGTTACCCATAACCTTATGAACATAAATATATGATTTTCACTAAGTTCCATAACCATTTTCGTGGTAAAATCCTATTTTTATCAAAACTAGGTTTTTTATCTAAACCCATGATTTCTAAAAATTGACATGTTTAAATCTACTCGTAATCTATGTTTTAAACTAATATTGAGTAGAAGTTACTTACCTCAAAGTGCTAGGTGAAAACCCCTCTCAAGAAGCTCCAGAATCGCCCAAAGATTGTGAGAAATGGGTTTGAAATGACTTAAGTCCCGAATTAAATGAACCCTTCTGCCCAGCCGTTTCTGCTTCTGCGACTAGATGGCCGCATCTGCAGAAACACTATCGCAGATGCGGTCCTCCCTTGGCTGGCTTGAGTTTGCATTTGCGGAAAAGGGTCTGCTCCTACGATGTCGCTCCTACGACGGAAGAGTCGCACCTGCGTAGGCTCCCGCTCCTACGGTGCCACATCTGCGTTCCCTCGCCGGCACCTGCGATTCCTGGGCTGCCCTTCCTTCGTCGCTTCTGCGAGGCCT
Organism: Nicotiana knightiana; assembly: GCA_005239525.1. NCBI lineage: Eukaryota > Viridiplantae > Streptophyta > Magnoliopsida > Solanales > Solanaceae > Nicotiana > Nicotiana knightiana. Next base: position 21,988 of record ML395216.1, on the reverse strand, counting down.
GGCACACCTGCGGCTGGCCAAGCGCATGTGCGATTATGACAGCAGCTGGGAGCTTCAGGTGTTGCTTCCAATTTCAAACTTGGTCCGAGCCTCGTTCGGTTGACACTCAGGGCCCCGCCCGAACATACCAACAAGTTTAGAATCATAAAACAGACTTGCTCGAACTCCCGGAATGCCCGAAATAACATTAAAACTAAGAATCACACCCCAAAACCAATGTAATCAAACTTATGAACTTCAAGTTCTTCAATTTACTCCCAATGCGCCGAAACGTGCTTAAACTACTCGGAATGTCACCAAATTTTACGTGCAAGTCTTAAATGATATTACGGAACTACTCCCGGTCTCGAAATTCCATTTAGACCTCGATATCACCAAAATCTACTCCAAACCAAATTTAAAGAACTTCAAAACCTTCAAGGAACCAACTTTCGATATTAGGCGCCAAAACGCTCCCGGGTCATCCAAAACCCGATCCGAGCATACGCCCAAGTCCAAAATCATCATACGAATCTATTGGAACTGTTAAATCCCAATTCCGAGATCGTTTGCTCAAAATGTTGACCGAAGTCAAACTTAACCTTTTTAGGCAACCTTAAGGAACTGATTGACCCGATTTCAACCCGAACCCTTCCAAATCTCGAACTAACCATCCCCGCAAGTCATAAAATAATAAAAACACATACGGGGAGATTTATTTAGGGGAACGGGATTCTAGAAAACAAAATGACTGATCGGGTAGTTACAATAGGTATATTACCACGAATTCATGCATTATTATTCATTACACAATAGTATATTATTATTCATCATATAAGAAATTAATAGAATATCAAGTTTATTTTAGTTATTACATGAGAATATTAAGTCATACCGCAAAGAGATACCATGAGAATAATTTTAAATCATTTAAAGTCACTTTAGAGGCAAATCGAGAAGGGAATATCTAAGATATCTTTTATGCTGAATAAATACTCCTTCGACATGGAGGTTTAGTACCTTGATTATTAGAGAGTACTCCAATTTTGTAAAGGAATTTTTACATTCTTGCACATTATTTAAAACTTTATTATCCTCTCTATTCAAGTTTTAATTTAATTATATACCAACCAAGAAAACACAATCACATGGCACTTACTGGCTATATTGCTAATTTAAGTACTTAGCTTCCCCTTCAACCAATTGAATTTGTTCTTTTACTTTTTTGCCTTTTTGTTGAATCAATGATGCTCAACAAACTGTCCCTTTGTGCTTATTGGCAAGCTTTCAATTCCATCACTTTCAAGTTTCAACTTCCCAAATAAATATATTTCCTCCATTCAATTTACATGATAATATTTCTTTTAAAGAAATTCAACACCAGTTTCATAAATATGACGGTTGGATTCCAAAAGATAAATTTATCTTAGGCATTTCATATCGAAAGGGAAGCGCATAACTTAGGAGGCAAATTTACGATTCAACTACTGAGCTGACTTTTCAGTAAAGTGTAAGGGTGTATTTGGTAAAACAAAAAATATTTTCCGTAAAAAAATATTTTTCAAGAAAATATTTTTATGAAAAACAAATAGTAATCTTACTCATTTTTAAGGTGTTTGGTACGCAAATTAAGAAAAATAATTTCTCAAGAGTATTCATAAATAATTTAGATACAATACACATGAAGTTATAAACTTTCGAACCAACAACCTTCCTAACCCATAAATTTGATAATACTAAAAAATAAAAAAACCAAAAAATATTAAAAAGAAATATCTTTTGCCGCGGGGGTAGGGTGAGGGCGGGGGTGGGGCAAGGGTAGGGGGTGGATGGTGCCGAAAAAACAAAAAAAAAAATTGAAAATTGAAAATACAAAAAGAAAAAAATTGCGGGGGTGATTAGTGCCAAAAAAACAAAAAAACAGAAAATTAAAAATACAAAAAAAAAATTACGGGGGGTGGAGGCAGGTGGGTGCAGAAAAACGAAAAAAAATAGAAAATTAAAAAATACAAAAAAAGGTAAAAAAAAAATGTTACGGGGGAGGGGGAGGAGGGCGGTGACGGAAAAGAAAAAAAAAATTGAAATCTGAAAAGAAAAAGAAAACTTTTCGGAGAGGGGTAGGCGAGAGAAAGGGGAGGGTTGAGGTTAAATGTGAGAGTAAGTGTAGTTTTTGAAAAATGATTTCTTGACTTTTTCTAGGGAAATCATTTTCCTCCAATTTCAGGAAAAAGTGATATCTAAAAAAATATTTTTCAAATTATTTTGTGCAACCAAACAATGGAAAATGGGAAAATATTTTTTGAAAAATATTTCCGTCATACCAAACACACCCTAAAGGAATAAAATCAGGTCCAAGGGTTGGAGTATAACACTCAATACCTTGAGGGGTCGTTTGGTTAGTTATGCTGGCAGAAGCGAACCCGAAATTTGAGCGATGCAGGGGCACCACTGCTTTTAGATATGCCAATTACCAGCGGTAAAGTTTGACGTACTAATTCCTTAAAAATATAATGATTATGACACATATCAAGAAAATAGAAATTAAATATTTACTAACATTACTAATTTGATACTAACATAAAACTATCCGCTCATACTTGAATTCGTTGTAGTTATAATATATGCAAGCCATGCAAAGTTTGAACTTTAATGTGTAAATTTTTGTATAAAATATCTCAATGTGATTCTAGCTAATTAGATATTAACTAGTTAAATATTTAGGTATGACAAATTAGAATTGAGAAAGCATATATCTTGCTGATGCATAGAAAATCATAAGTCACTTGTAAAATTTCATATGAAAAACACACATCAAATTGTCAAGTTATTTTGTATTTTACTATCTTCAAAAGGTAAACTTTATTGGTAATTATGTGGATCCAACTTTACTCTCATTCTTGTAAAAATAATATATTTTACTTTTCCATCATGCTTAGTTCTTTAATTTATCTCTTTCAATTTTCTTCCCGAATGAATAGGAGATAAAAATTTTAAAGAAAGAGAAAGTTCTAAAAAAAGGGGGAATTTGAAAGGAATAAAATAAGTTGATACTAAACTAATTCAAAAAAGATAAAAGAAAAAAATAAACCTATTAACTACTTAGGGAGTAATAGTAAGGTAACAAAAAAGAGTATCATGTATCGTGAATAAAGAAAAAGTAACCAAAAGAAAAAAACCAACAAGAACTAAAAAAAAGAAGATGAATAGGAGATAAAATCTAGAATGGTGGGAATATGAAAAAGAATAAAATAAATTAATATTAAACTAATTCAAAAAAGATAAAAGAAAAAAATAAAACTAATTAACTACTACACATCTTGTTTGGAGGGTTGTTACCTATTGTACGGTATTGTTATTTGAAATACGATATTTATTTTGATTGTTAATTAAATTTTATTGTATCGTATCGTTAAATCCGTCTTTACAACAAAATATGCCACCTTGTATTAATCCTTGTATTTACTGTTTTATGTTGTTATTTATTATTTCACTTTTTGGTAAGTATAAACACACCCTTTGGGGTGAAGTTTTGTTCTGATAGTAATGAGCCTAATAATGGTGGGAATATTTTCAAGATTTTCTGTCAGCAGAAATGGGCATCGTCGAGCTCAAAGTGCCCTTGTGAGCTTCTCTATCTCTCTCTCTTGCTACTCCTTTCTCTGGTTTTTATCAGTCAATTCTTGGTAAAGCTGTTAACTTTATGTAATACTTGTTTCTTGATCTAGGTATCAAGAATTGTTAAATTATCTCCTTTCTATATGTTAATTTGATAATTGTATGAATTTTTTGCTCCTGTTTATTTGAAAAGATATTGACTTTAGATTGACTGATCACACACGCAAAAAAATATTGGTTTTAGATTGTTAATATGTTGTTTTTTTTCTTTTTAGTTCATTCGTGGTTAATTCTTTAACTTTATGTAAATTGAGTTGTTTTTTGATCTGGGAATCAAGAATTGCTTCTTTATCTAATTTATTCATGTTAAAATTGATAATGGGATGAATGATTTGCTCTTGTTTCCTTGATAAGATATTGGGTTTAGATCGACTGATATGGGTTAACCTTTAGTTTTTGTGTGGATTTTCATATTTTTGATTTTGGAATTTCTGTAATTTGATTAGGACCTTTTGAGATGTGGGGTTGACTAGTTCTTGGGTTGTTACTCTCCAAATTGAGTTTGATTTGGACTTTGACTATGAAATTTTGTTTTGCTGCTTACTTTTTTGTCTTAGGATTCGTAATCATTAAATAAATCATATTGTTTGTATTTTAATTTTCAGAGGGATTTGACTGCTTAATTCAAATCTGATGCTTGCTTGTTACAGTCCAAACTATATCATCTGGTTTTTATTTGTAATAATTTCTTTTCAATATGAAAATGCAGGATGAAACAGAAGTGTTGCCTCCAAATACAGAAACAACAGGTGCTGCTACGATAGCTGGAGCTCCCTCTATCACACCTCATGGTATTGAAATTGCAGTTGAGTTCAAACCACTTGAACACCCGACTGAGCCTCTACACAATGATCGACCAATTCAATGTCCAATAACAGAACCTTCAATACTGAATGTAGGTTTGCTGTTCTTTTGTATCATGAAGTTGTAGTAGATATCTAGATTTGTAAGTATGATGTTGTTTTCCCTACCAAGCATGTGTATTTGATTGCCGCTGTTGTGATAGATGTGACTTATCGTGATAACAACACGATAAGGGTCCAAGAATTACTAAAGAAAACCAAGAAACGTGCGGAAGCTAAAAAAAATAAAGAAACAAAAAAAAGACAGAAAATTAAAGATTGATTGAATTCAAGAAAGAGTTTTTTGAATTCAAGAAGTCTATTCTTGAAGTTGAATCCTAACAACAACAATTAGCTAACGAAGAACTATCGTCTTTGATAGAAAATTAAAAACAAGAGATAGTGAAACCCGTAACAACAAGCCTAAACTTATCATCTTTCTTGAATACCTAGAAGATTTCGAAGAATTCATCTTACCACCTTAAGTTGAATCTTGAAGTTTGAAGAATAAATCCAAGTGTAGTCACACACAAGAGTGCAAGAAAAATCTCACAATTTTTATTGATATTATCTATAATAATCTAAGTTTAAAAACAAAGAAGACACCCCTTATATATAGAGTCCTGATCACGAAGTTTTACCTAAAAAATAAGGAAATAAAGTCCTAAACTACTTTGGACAACAAGTCCAACTACCTTAGGAAAAGGAAAAACACTAGGAAACAAAAACCAAGTCAATCTTGGAAAGTAATTCCAACACTCTTAGGAAAAGGGAAACAAACCTTAAGTTCCTTGGAAAGCAATAAATATAGTCCCAAAATATATGGAAATAAGTCTCAAACCAATCTTGGATAGAATCTTGAAAATCTTGAAGGAAATTTGCAAGCAACTCGGCACCAACTTGCACTAAACATCTAGCACGCCTATTATACCCTTCTTGGACATCAAGTAAGTCCTTTTTATGTTATAAAAACGTGGCTTTATGTAGGACTTCATGGGCTGCAAGTTTGAACACATTTTAGGTGCCAAATTGGTCCAAAAGTGAACTGACTAGGACCTTCTTCAAAGGATGTTTCTTGGAAATGAATTTGGGTCATAAAATAATTATAACACCTAAATAACTCATATCTTTTTTCCTTGAGCTCTTCCTCCCAACTAACAACTTCTTTGTTTGCTCCTGAAGTTCAATGACCTTGTTTTGCAACTTTTTAGCTTGAGATCTTATTAAAGCCCCTCTTTGAGGTTCCAAAGCTTTCTTGTCATTGAATAGATTTGAGCATCCTAGGATGCCATCACATCCCTTCTTTTCACATTAATATGTGGAATAAAAGACTCTATATGCAATTATGAAGGTTTAAGAGATGAGCTCCAAAATCTTGCAAATTTTATAGTCTGCTGGGTTTTCAATCCACGGACATGTGAAGTATGATGTAGTTATGGAAGGCAGTCATTCAACTGCATGAAGTCAAAAATCTTTTTAACTGTTAATTTGGTGATTACCCGGTAGCCTGCAAGATAGTCCTTCTTAGTCCTAGTGTCAGCTTTAGAGATGATGGCTATATCTAGCATCTAAGAATTGCATGTCACCACTTTTCTTACATGAGTTGGAGTTAACTATCTTGTAAAGAGAGACATAATGGCTCATGAAAGAATCAGCTCTTGACATTGTTTGTCTTTATAGGTGCAAGCTGCTGAACCATTTCCAGTTTTGGGAAAGTACTTGATTAATTGGCTTTTATTGGTTCGTATTATCTTTGCGCCAAACTCCCCTGCGGGTGCAATAGATGTTGATAATTATTGGATGTTCTTTGTATATCATTTTCATTGCCATCTAATTCGAATGTTATGATTTTTGTTAGCTGCAAAACATGAATTAAACATCATAATTTGTAGGTTTTCCAAAAGTTCACATGATTCATTGTGATTGGTTACAGTATTCTGTTTATTGGACTTCATTGACAAATCTTTCCTAGAGAATGAGTGCTTCGTGTACTTTTTCCTTGTGGGTTGGGGAGAAATGACAAAATAAGAACTTAAGAAATCTAAGAATGAAAAGCAAGGAAAAGATGTTGTCAACTTCTTTACACCCTTCTCTGTCTTCCATTCCCCTCGCTTCATTAATTTCTTTTTTCCGTGCATCTGAACAAGACAAACTAATATTTATTATCAACATTGCAATTGAAATTATTTTCTCTTGTTTCATACTTTACATCGACTCTGTCACACAAATCTAGTTGTAAAGCCTCTTTGCTGTTTTTCTCTTTTTCTCTTTTTGCTGTACAAAAATTTGTTACCAATTTTCTTTTCGTTAAGCATCTGTACTAGTCTCCTCATAATTAGGAAGTGTCAAGTCTCCTCTCACTGACCTCACCCGGATCTTAGCTCCATCATACATGTTCTTAATCACCCTAGTGTAAGTTCCAGGAACCCCTCTAGCCTCTAAACATCTCGATAGAACCTTTATTTAGACTTTATCGTATGCTTTTTCTAGGTCAATGAACACCATATGTAAGTCCCTCTTCCTCTCCATATACTGCTCCATTAATCTCCTTACAAGATGAATGGCTTCCGTGGTCGATCGCCCGACATGAATCCGAACTGATTCTTGAAAATAGACACGCTCCTCCTCACCCTACTTCCACTACCCTCTTCAAAACTTTCATAGTGTGACTTAGCTGCTCGATAACCCTATAGTTATTGCAATTCTGGATCGCCCTTGTTCTTATAAAACGGGGTCATCGTACTCCACCTCCATTCTTCGGGCATCTTCTTCGTCTTAAAAATGACATTAAACAACCTAATAAGCCACTCCAAGACTGCCCTGCTTGCGTTCTTCCAAAGTTCCACCGAAATTTCGTCTGGCCCGCTTGCTCTTTCCCTGCTCATTTTACGCATGGTCCACTCGACCTCCTCAACCTTTAGCTTCTCTAATGCAATTTGCTGTCGTGGTGCACATACCACTCACGTCCCCACTACTCCTCCAAAACCCCTAGCCAACAACTTCTCCCCCAACTCCTCCAAAACCCCTAGCCAACAACTTCTCCCCCAACTCCTAAGCTTTTTCCTTCGTCAAGGCTTCTCGCTTAATCTTAAGTTGACCATACACAACCCTCTTTTTCCTCTTCGTATGAGGAAAGGAAGAAAAAGAAAAGGCACCCCGGTGCACTAAGCTCCCGCTATGCGCGGGGGACCGAGGAAGGGCTGGAAAAGGGTCTATTGTTCGCAGTCTTACCCTGCATTTCTGCAAGAGGGTGTTTTCACGGCTTGAACCCGTGACCTTCTAGTCACATGGCAACAACTTTACCAATTACGCCAAGGCTCCCCTTCCGTATGAGGAAAGCATAACAATAAAAGAATGTATAAGGAAAGAAAGGGGTTGCTGCAATTGTTGTATGAAAGACTCATACTTTTCTCGATAGTGTACACAAATGGTTCCAGAGTTGGCAGAGTCATGAGCAGGGGCGGACCCACCTAGAGCCAAGAGAATTCATATGAACCGCTTCGTTGAAAAATTTTGGTATGTTGAACCCACTTGACCGAGGATGATCCTTTGGAAAGATGGTCAAGCGGGTTCAAACTTTAGTGTAGGTCGTGAGTTCGAAACTTGGCCGCAACACTTGGGCAGCTTCTTTTGCATAGTTTTTGTAGGCTTAAGGGACTAATAAATAGTTACCCTTCTTAGTTGATTCTTCCTTTTCCTCTATGTGCTTTAGTGTTTATCTATATTTTTGTACTTTATTTTTATTTTACATTTCATCTCTTTACTAAAATCTTGTAGGAAATATTTTACAGTTTATTTTACTTTATAAGGATCAAACTTTTCTACAAAATGAAATCTTACATTATTTTTGCTAAAATATGCAAGTGCAATTTTCAAAATTATTATAATTTGTTAGTTCAACTTAAATTGCTTATTATATGTTACATTAAAATTATTAATTTACTTTATAAGCTCTCTTCTTTTATAAATTTGTATTAGTGTAGTTTAAGTCATAACTCTTTATTTTTTTCGTTGTCTTTTGTTTGTAAATTAGCGACTTTTTTCGTTACAGATTTTAGATTTTTCCCAATTTCTAGAGTCTAGAAGGTTTCTAAACCTTTTATTTTTGGTTTCCTACCCGGTGTCTGGTACCTACATTGGAGCCCGACTATATCCGGATTCGCTCCGGGTAAGCCCCATTCGGGGAGTAGCACTCCCTACCAAGGATTTTTCCATACTCGGGGCTCGAACTCGAGATATCTGGTTAAGGGAGGAGCAATCTCATCCACTGCACCACATCCTTTGGTGGTAGAAGGTTCCTAAACTGGGTAAATGGATTTTTAGTTAAAGTAAGAAAGGTGAAATTCTTTGAAATAAAATTCTTAAGTTAAATAGATAAATTGTTAATATATTTATTTAAAGTGAAGGGGAGTCTTGGTGCAACTGGTAAAGTTGCTCCCATGTGACCAGGAGGTCACGGGTTCAAGCCGTGGAAACATCATCTTGCAAAAATGCAGGGTAAAGCTGCGTACAATAGGCCCTTGTGGTCCGGCCCTTCCCCGAACCCCGCGCACAACGGACCTTAGTGCACCGGACTGCTCTTTATTTACTTAAAGTAAGTGGTCTCTGTTAAATATTTTAAATTATTTGTTCAACTTTCTTTTATAGGAAAAAGGGATAATGGCTCCAACTTTTTTAAGTTGTTCATTTTTGGTAGCATTATGAATTTAATGTAAAAAAGACATCGGACAAATCTTACTTGTCGGTATTAACATTATTTTTATTGAACCTGCTTGCTTGAAATTCTGGGTCCGCCACTAGTCATGAGACCTCAATTGGTCACTTTTGAGTGAAGGTTAATGTAATTAGAAAATCATACGCCAGTTGCCATTTATATGCTTTGCTTGTTTTCTTTCTCTGTTGGTTATATAATGTCTATGCTCAACTGTTGGATATAGTGGTATGGTTTTGTTACGACCCAAATATCCCTCCGAAACACGTTGTGATGGCACCTAGTCTCTACGACTAGGAAAGCCTAACAATTTACAGAAAATACCAATAATGGAAGCAAAGCTTAACTCCTAACTGCAATAGATACTAAATGATCAATAAAGATGCCGCTCGGCATGTACAATAACCAAAACACTAACGTACACAGCTTCCCAAAACCCGGAATATCAAGAGTCACAAGATACAGAAAGGCAATAACATCTTTATACACCGGAGTCTAGTAAAAGCAAATACAGAAAATGTTTGACACGTGGAAGCATAGAAGGGGACTTCGAGGTCTGTGGACGCGGCAGATATACCTTAAGTCTCTAAAAGCTGTCTCAAACTCACTGGTAATGCGGCTGATGACGAGCACCTGAGTCTGCACACAAAACATGTGCAGAAGAGTAGCATGAGCACACCACAATTGGTACCCAATAAGTGCCGAGCCTAACCTCGGTCAAGTAGTGACGAGGTCAGGTCAGGTCAGGCCCACTGGTATATAATAATAAAAGCAGGAGAATAAAGCGCTAAAGAAGATCTAACCCTCCTCTTCCACTGAGTATAATAAGAGACTAGAGTTCAACAAAGGAAAACACAATGAATTAACAGAACAACACGCAAAAATAAGCAACAGAGGATTTCCCGAGATACCGTCTCGTAGTTCCAAAAGTAAATATGCAGGGAGAACTTCCGAGGTACCGCCTCGTAGTCTCAAAAGTAAATGTACAGGGAGAACTCCCTAGGTACCGTCTCGTAGTCTCAAAAGTAAATGTGCAGAGGGATCTCCCGGGACACCGTCCCGTAGTCCCAAAAGTAAATATGCAGGGGGATCTCTCGGGATACTGTCCCGTAGTCCCAAAGTAAATACACAGCGCAATCAATTACAGACGATAAGTGCAACAAGAGAATCTACAATCTAGACTAAGTACAAGTTGGGAAAAGAAGCAGAAATTCAATAGGCATGCTGCAAGGAGTTCAGTTAAGCAATTAAGGCACGTAGACATGTTATTCTAGGCTAACAGGGTAACTACGCATACTAGTATATTCAATTAAGGTGAAGACAAGTAATTACTCAGTAAAAATCAAGTTTTTCAACAAATAGCCCGTGTACGCACTCGTCATCGCGCGTACACGGCGCTCACATAGCAATACAGTACCAAATCCCAAGGGGAATTTCCCCTACACAAGGTTAGGCAAGCCACTTACCTCGAACCAAGCTAAATCAATCGGTAGCAATGCTCTTCCCACGAATATCCGACTCCGAATGGCCCAAATCTAGCCAAAATCAATTACATACCATAAATATAGCTATAAGAAACTAATCTAGTCGACGAAATCTAAGCTAAAGCGAGAAATTAGGAAATCGTCCCAAAAAGCCTACGGGCCCACGTCTCGGAATCGGGTAAAAGTCACAAAATACGAACACCCATTCACTCACAAGTCTAACTATACAAGAATTTCTCGAATCCGACCTCAAATCGCCTTCAAAAACTCGAAATTATAGCCTATGAAGTTTCTACCATTTTTCCCAAATTTCCAACTCAACTCCCTAATTAGAAGGTGTAAATAGCCATAAATTCATGAAATATAGCCCAATCCGAGTTAGAATCACTTACCCCAACAATCTTCTCGAAGAAACGTCGAAAAATCGCCTCACACCGAGCTCTCAAAGTCCCAAAATCGAGATGAGAATCAAACCGTCAAATTTCCCCTTTTCTGCCCAGTTCTTCCGCATTTGAGGACGTGCCATAGAACCTGCGCCGCCTCACCTGCGGAATTCCCCTCGCAGGTGCGGATTCCACTTAAAAACTCAGGGTTCGTTTCTGCGATCCTAGGGTCGCACATGCGTGTGCGCGCCTGCGGAACACTGTCCGCTTCTGCAGTCCCTTAGCGCATCTGCAGGCATCGGAGATGCGGTACTTCCCTTGCACCTGCGATCCCTGATCGAGTCTCCCAACTCTGCTTTTGCGCTTGATCTGCCGCACATTCGATCCCGCACCTGCGGTGAAACTTCAGCAATTGCATAAGTCCAATATTTCATCCGCTAAGCATCCGAAACACACCCGACGCCCTTGGGATCTCAACCAAACATACCAACCAGTCCTAACACACCATACGAACTTAGTCGAGTCCTCGAATTACACCAAACAACGCTAAAAACACAATTCGCCCTCCGATTCAAACTTGATGAACTTGAAACTTCCAATTTCTACAACTAATGCCGAAACCTACCAAACCACATCCGATTGACCCCAAATTTTGCACACAAGTCATATTCAACATTACGGACCTATCCAACTTCCGGAATTGGAATCCAACCCCGATATCAAAAAGTTCACTACCGGTCAAAATATCCAAAACTTCGTCTTTCGTCATTTCAAGCCTAAATGAGCTAAAGACCTCCAAAACATAATCCGAACACGCCCCTAAGTTCAAAATCACCTAACAGAGCTAACGAAACCGACGCAACTCTTCCGGAGTCGTCTTCACACAGTTCCGACTACGGTCAAAATCCTAAGACTTAAGCTTCCGTTTAGGGACTAAGTGTCCCAAACACTCTGAAACCATAACCAACACCTCTCGGCGAGACACGTAAGCAGAAAAAGACACGGGGAAAGCATTAAACAGGGGATCGGGGTTATAATTCTCAAAACGACCGGCCGGGTCGTTACATCCTCCCCTTTTAAAGATACTCTCGGGAGATATTGTTACAAAGTTTGTGAAGTTGAATGATCAGCTTGCAGATATTTTCACCAAGTCCCTCACTGATCCTCATATTAACTATATATGTAACAAGCTCTGTACATATGATTTATATGCACCAGCTTGAGGGGGAGTGTTAGAATAGTTATGTGTGTATGTAATTAGTCCTAGTCCCTTATGTAATAGGAGTAGGTTATGTGTTATGTATACATATAAATAGGGCTTATTGTAACATACAATATTAATCAATAATAGATTTTTCTCCCGTGCATTCTCACAATAATAAATCGGCTCTGGTCTCAAAACCACAAGAGCAATAAAAAACGACCGATACACGTGGTCCACAACAAGAGAATCTCCCACAAAAGTAGACACATAAACAGGGGAACTCAAAGAATCCAGAGATACGCCCAAGTGTGGGTGGAATAAAAGGACACATAGGAATACGTAGAGCCTGGATCAAATAATACCGACACATCTCTATGACAGACTGGAACAATACCTGTCATTACAGAGTCGGAAGCAACTGCCTCTGTACGAGCCGAAAGAGTATAATACCTGGTCTGGCCTCCCCCTCTAGGGCGACCTCGACCTCCCCGACCTCCACCTCGAGCTGGCTGAGCAGGTGGGGCGGTAGCTAGTGCTGAATCATAGCCTGAGGACCCGATGGAGCACGTGGTGGCTGAGAAGTCTATGGAGGTGCACCCCTCCTAAGTCTGGGGCAATCCCTCACCATATGGCGAGTGTCGCCACACAAAACAACCCCTCGGAGGGCGTGGCTGCTGTGACTGACTCAGGCCAGGTCTGCTGGACTGGCCGCTAAAAGCACCCCGAGCAGGAGGCGCACTAGATACTGGCGGTGCATAATAAGGCTACTGGGGCCTAGAAGGGGCTGAGAGAGCTGAAAGAACGGGGCGACCACATAACCCCTACCATGTCGTACTGCAGCTGGGGCACGAGTACCATTGTACGTGCCAGACTCTTGAGACCTCTTGGCCTCTCTCTCCTCTCTGTCCCGGGCAAGCATGCCCTCCAATCTCCTGGCAATACTCACAACCTGCTGATAAGAAATATCCATCTCCAACTCCCTGGCCATACTGATCTGGATGCTTAGTGGAGTCCCTCAATAAAATGTCGAACCCTCTCTCGAACTGTGGCAACCAAGGTCGGTGCATGTCGGGCCAAATCACTGAAACGGACTGCATACTCTGGCACAGTCATAGCACCCTAGCGCAGTTGCTCAAACTCCCCGCCCCATGAGTCCCTGAGGCTTTGAGGGACATACTCTCTCAAAAACATGTCCTAGAACTGAGTCCATGTAAGTGAGGCTGCCTCGTCCGGACTGCTCAACTCATAAGCACGCCACCACCGATAGGCTGCTCCTCTAAGATGGAAGGTGGTAAAAGAAACCCCACTCGTCTCCGTTACGCCCATAGTACTGAGAATACGATGACACTCCTCCAGAAAACCCTGGGCATCATCTGCAGCCAATCCGATGAAGGTAGGTGGGCGGTACTTCTTGTACCTCTCAAGTCTGAGTCGCTCCACCTCAGAAGCGGCTGTCCTATTCTCGTGCTGAACCGGAGCTACTGGTTGTATAGGGATGAACTCTGGGGCCTGATCAACTTGGACCCTCTGCTCAGGAGTACAGGCTACGGGAGTTTGTGCCCCTCCCTCGGCCTGAGATGTGGCGGGAGCTAATGGAATCAATCCAGCCTGAGCTAAGGTGCTGAACATGCTCATGAACTAGGCTGGAGTCTCCTAGAGTGTTGGTGCAGCAATAACCACCTCTGATGCCTGCCCTCTAGCTGGAGCTACTGGGGGCTCCTCGGTCGCAGCTCGCGTGGGTGCTCTGGCTGCACTGCATGGTCGTCCTCTACCCCGGCCTCGGCCTCTGGCGGCTCTAGCAGGGGGCGCGGGTGCCTAGTCGTCAGATTTTCCGGTACGGGTCCTCACCATCTGTGAGAAAGTATATAATAGAGAAGTTTAGAATTTGATGCCAATAACTCGCACGACAAGGAATCAAAAAGAAGTATGATTGTTCCTAATAGTTCCATAGCCTCTCGAAGATGAGTACGGACGTCTCCGTACCGATCCGCGAGACTCTAATAAACCAACTTGTGACTCACGACTCCTATGAACCTAGAGCTCTGATACCAACTTGTCACGACCCAAATATCCCTCCGAAACATGTCGTGATGGCACCTAATCTCTACGACTAGGTAAGCCTAAATAAAATACCAATAATGAAAGCAAATCTTAACTCCTAGCTGCAATAGATACTGAATGATCAATAACGATGTTGCTCGACATGTACAATAACCAAAACACTAACGTACACAGCTTTCCCAAAACCCGGAATATCATGAGTCACAAGATACAAAAAGGAAATAACATCTTTATACACCGGAGTCTAGTAAAAGCAAATACAGAAAATGTTTGACACGGGGAAGAATAGAAGGGGACTCCGAGATCTGCGGACGCGACAGATATACCTTGAAGTCTCCAAAAGCTGTCTCGAACTCACTGGTAATGTGGCTGATGACGAGCACATGAGTCTGCACACAAAATATGTGCAGAAGAGTAGCATGGGTACACCACAAGTGGTACCCAGTAAGTGTCGAGCCTAACCTCGGTCGAGTAGTGTCGAGGTCAGGTCAGGCCCACTGGTATATAATAATAAAAGCAGCAGTATAATAAGAAGCTAGAGTTCAACAAGGGAAAACACAATGAAATAATAGAACAACATGCGGAAAAAAGCAACAAGGGATCTCCCTAGATACTGTCTCGTAGTCCCAAAAGTAAAATATGCAGGGAGAACTCTCGAGGTACCGCCTCGTAGTCTCAAAAGTAAATGTACAGGGAGAACTCCCGAAGTACCGCTAATCTAGTCAATGAAATCTAAGCTACAATGAGAAATTAGGAAATTGTCCCAAAAAAGCCTCCCGGGCCCATGTCTCGGAATCGGGTAAAAGTCACAAAATACGAACACTCATTCACTCACGAGTCTAACCATATAAGAATTACTCGAATCCGACCTCAAATCGTCTTCCAAAACTCGAAATTATAGCCTATGAAGTTTCTACCATTTTTCCCCAAATTTCCAACTCAAATCCCTAATAGATGTAAATAGCAATAGATTCATGAAATATAGCCCAATCTGAGTTAGAATCACTTACCCCAACAATCTTATCGAAGAAACCTCAAAAAATCGCCTCACACCGAGCTCTCAAAGTCCCAAAATTGAAATAGGAGTCAAACCCTCGAATTTCCCCTTTTCTGCCCGGTTCTTCCGCATCTGCGGACGTGCCATCGCACCTGCACCACCGCACCTGTTGAATTGCCCTCGCAGGTGCGGATTCCACTTAAAAACTCAGGGTCCGCTTCTGCGATCCTTGGGTCGCGCCTGCGGAACACTGTCCGCTTCTGCGGTCCTCCTCCGCGCCTACGGTCCCTTAGGCGCATCTGCATGCATCGTAGATGCGGTACTTCCCTTGCACCTGTGATCCCTGACCGAGTCTCCCAACTTCGTTTCTGCGCTTGGTCTGCCGCATGCGCGATCCCGCACCTGCAGTCTCCCCACCGCACTGCAGGTGCCAAAACACCAGAAAACTTCAGAAATTGCATAAGTCCAATATTTCATCCGTTAAGCATCTGAAACACACCCGAGGCCCCCGGGACCTCAACCAAACATACCAACCAGTCCGAAAATACCATACGAACTTAGTCGAGCCCTTGAATCACACCAAACAACGCTAAAAACATAATTCACCCTCCGATTTAAACTTGATGAACTTGAAACTTCCAATTTCTACAACTAATGCCGAAACCTACCAAACCACATCCGATTGATCCCAAATTTTGGACACAAGTCATATTCAACCTTACGGATCTACTCCAACTTCCGAAATTGGAATCCAACCCCGATATCAAAAAGTCCACTACCGGTCAAAATCTCCAAAACTTCGACTTTCGCTATTTCAAGCCTAAATGAGCTACAAATCTCCAAAACACTATTCGGACACGCCCCTAAGTCCAAAATCACCCAACGGAGCTAACGGAGCCGACGTAACTTTATTACAGAGTCGTCTTCACACAGTTCCGACTACGGTCAAAATCCTAAGACTTAAGCTTCTGTTTAGGAACTAAGTGTCCCAAAACACTCCAAAACCACAACCAACACCTCCCGCCGAGACACATAAGCAGAAGAAGACACGGGGAAAGCAGTAAACAGGGGACCGGGGCTATAACTCTCAAAACGACTGGCCGGGTCGTTACAGGTTTATCAAAACCAATGAAGCATTTAATTTATCTTGTTTGAGAGAACAACATAATTACTTTGTATTTCTCAAGAAATTGTTGCGTTGTCTCTCTAGCTCCTTTCTGTACCTGTATATCTACTTCTTAGGACTTCTAACTGGGAGCTTACGCGTTGTGTCACTCACAGGATGGAAGAATATGGAAGGAGCGAGTGTCTGCAGTTAGAAGAAGGGCAGATATTCCAGTTATGCAGGAAGGAACAACTGCAGAGCCTGAGACAGCTGGAACAAGGCCTAGACCACCCATGAATCGTGTTATTCTTCCGTCAATCAGCGCGCCCGAACACAGTATCCTTAAGCTATTGGAGGAATCTGGAATTTAGCTGATGCATTGCTGAACCTGTGGCAGAGTACCTCTGTTGTACCAGATAAACATGATGTTTCATACTTCTTTGCAAGTTTCTCTCATGCTTTATATGAAATGCTTGTAATTTTAATTTTTATAGGAAACTTCACACATTTGCATGTAAATATTTTTTCATACTGATTCAAAATTTAGTGTCTAATTACTTGTTATGGTTTTTGTTAGCTGATTGTATCTTCAATTCATGTTTTATAGTGACACAGTGTGATAAATTTACTCATAAGACATTCCAACGTATTTATTTGGTGATTAGAATTAAAATATACGTGTCAAATCTATAAATAATTTGAAACAGTCTCAAAGGTTATTTATAGTAACACCTGTAGCTGTGTATACACTCACCCAGAAGTTGAGTTTCTTATAGGTATACACTGGATAACTGGATTTAAAATCTGTGAGAGGATCTAAATATTGAAACTCTTGAGCTCCATAATTTGTACCGAGGGAATTGAAAATCCGGTGAAATTTGGATAATGTTAGATATTAAGATTAAAGACTGGATGGAAGTCAAATAGAGATCAAGCATGTGATTCATAGATATCAAATCGATTGATCCAGATGCCTGCCCTTTTGCATTCTTTTCCATATGCACTAGTATGAGTTCGAAATGGTGCACTTATTTTGAAAAACAGACAATATATTCTTTCACTCTGCATTAGCACTTAAAACTGTGGTTCTGTTATTCTGCAGTTCTTCAAAATGGAGTAGATCTTTCTTCATTGGAAACTAGTATTTTTTTTTTCATTCTGGACTATGTATAGCATCTGATGGTATTTTATAGCTTCTTCTGATGTGTCAGATTAATAACGAGGGACAAGAACAACGAGTTGTGTACCTTATTGACGCAGCGGAAACAGTTGAACTCATCACCAAAAGAATTTTCCAAAGTCGAACTTTGAATCACCAGGAAACAAAGTTTAATTCACAAACTAAAAGCCTTCCTTCTTTTTGTATGTGTGTGTTTTTTTTTTTTATGTTGGGAGAAGAAGATAAAGTTTTTTCACCCTTGATCGTTCTTCTTTAGAACAGATATATAGAAGAGGAATAGAGGAAAAAACTACCCATGAAAACCACCACTCCACGTTCTCACGTTTCTCAAAAAATAAAGTGCGGTGGTTTTTTTTTTAGGAGTTAATAAAACTTACTTTAGTAACCTCCTTAGGTTTAATCTCTTTTAAAACGGGTCGGGTCAGTCCACATGAGCGACCCACGACCCAAACCTTATATCCAACATCTCCCACTCCGCACAGGTGGACTAGATCCAAACTAGTAACTACCGTGAAAACAACACACATAATTCATACCGGCAAATAGTTCGTGCGACCTGCGAGCATTAAGAGCCATTATATTCTTAAATCCTTTAAGGTTGTTTAACAGCTCTATGTAGAAATCCAATCACATGCGGAAGGGATTTACTACTTACATGAGGATCTTATTACTCGCAATACCCCAGACATCACCTGCTACTCCAGTAGCTAGTTATTTAATACCTCAACCTCGAAAGAGGTGAACTCGAGTTCATGTTTAACTTTGCATTCATAATTACATTTGATACCCTCATGGTAAGTGTAATGGTCGACCTATGAATACAAGTTAAATTACAAAAAAAATTATTTATTTGTCTTCCCTTTCTACTCGAATCTTTCCATTCCAAATCAACTGCTTTCCTAGACATGCATATTATCGCCTCTGTGTTAAAATTAGAAAATCAGAAGAACTGTTAGAAGAAACAGAATATATATAAACGATAAGAAATATTCT
>MDKJ01235207.1:0-30476 GCA_005239525.1 Nicotiana knightiana | reverse complement strand
AGTGGCAGGATAGCCCTCTCGTGCGAGTATTCTTTATTTAATGAATTGAACTCTTGGTATGTGAATATTGAGTGCACAAGTTGCACAAGTTATGGCTCTGGATGGTTTGACACTGATCGGGCGAATGCTTACTGGTTTATATGTGTTTCTTTCATCATCGACAGTATATGGAAGTGTTAGAACGAGGCATGGTTTGATAAGGTGATAGGGGATCACCTCCGAATATGTGCATGGGAGGTTACACAACAATTTTTGGTGGTATTAGAAAAACTCTAGGCACGTTCGAGGACGAACGCATGTTTAAGTGGGGGAGAATGTAACGACCCGGTATGTCGTTACGTAGAACTTGCATTTTTATTGCTTTCATTTACTTGTCATGGATTGGTTATTCTATTATTGATGTGTTAGAGTCGATAGGCTTGAAATCGGAATAGTTAAATGAAAATTCAGTAACTTAGTCTTTAAAAGATAGCCTTATAATGGGGAAAAGTCAGCTGAGAGTTGACTTATTGGTGAACGACCTCATAATGCATATTTTATGGCTCGGATAGCTTCGTTAGGTGATTTGGGACTTAGGAGTGTGCTCAGAATATTTTTGTGATGTCTGGTGTAGAATTAGGCTTGAATTGGCGAAAGTTAGTTTTTGGCGATTTTTGGTTAGCAGTGAAAAATAGGCTATCGAGGTCAGAATGGAATTCCGGAAGTTGGAGCAGGTTCATAATGTCATTTTGGATATGTCTGCAAAATTTCAGGTCAATCGGAGGTGTTTTGGTTGGTTTCGGCGTAGTTGGCGAAATTGGGAAGTTTCAAAGTTCATAGGCTTGAATTTGATGTAAATTTTGTTTTTTGATGTTAGTTTTGGTGTTTTGAGAGTGAAACTAAGTTTGAATGATATTATGGGATGTGTTGGTAAGTTTGGTTGAGGTCCCGGGGGCCTCGGATATGTTTCGAATGCCCAACGGGTTAGTTTTGGACTTATGAAGGGATCCGATTTTGCTGCAGCTGGTTTCCTCTTATGCGTTCGCATGGAGGTGACCATGAACGCATAGGCTTATTTTGTCTTCAGGGATTTTTTCTCTTCGCATTCGCGGTCACCAAGACGCGTTCGCATAGGGTCGAGCTGGGGTCCCAGGGGTCAGGGGTCATTGCCCTTCGCGTTCGCGTAGTGTTAAGGGGGCTATTCTTTGTGTTCGCGTAGGCCTTTTCCTGGGCCCATAAAACTTTACTCTTCGCGTTAGCGGTGGCCCACGCGACCGCATAGAACATTACCTGGGCAGTCTAATAAAAACCCAATTCCCAGGGTTTAAGTTATTTTTCACCATTTTCGAATTTTGGAGCTCGGGAGAGGCGATTTTAGAAGACTTTTTCACCTGGGTGTTTTGGGTAAGTGATTCCTAACTATTATAGGTCAATTTCCATGATTCTAATCTTCATTTCCACTTTAAATTTCGAATTTCTTGAGAAGAGAATGGGATTTTGGGGCTTGAGAATTAGAGACCTTTAGAGGTCGATTTGAGGGGTCAAACGGACTCTGATTTTGGTGTTCTTTATATGTACGGAACCGTGGGAGGATGAGGAACAACTTTCGGTAAAAATTTCTGAGTTTCGGGACGCGGTCCCGGGGGTCGGGTTTTGACCAATTTCGGGTTTTTGGGTGCATTTTGATATTTTCAATTGGAAATCGTTCCTTAGGCATATATTGATGATAAAAATCTGAACTTGGTTGTTTTGGAGCACTCGGAGGCCGAATTTAGAGGCAAGGGAAATGCGGAGTAGTGTGTTAGCCGGTTTTGAGATAATTAACGCTTCCAAACTTGGAACTGAGGCTTTGAAACCCCAAACTATTTGATATTTGCTTTTTATTAAGGTGACGCACTGGCCAAGTGACGGGCATGCGGGTGTACTAAATATTTTTAGCCTGGCTTATCCCATGGCACTGTCTACTGGTTATCCCAAATTTATATTGTACTGTGAAGGTAGTAATTACCTGGAACGGAATAGAAATCATGCTAAGTATAAATGTTAAGGCTTCACACCGATGTGTTTAGACCGGAATAGTCGATTATTGCTGTCTCTATCTGTGATTATTGCTTTCATGTACTCAGTCCTGTTATAGTATATGTTTCATGCCTCAGTCTCGTAAGTTATTAGTTTATTCTATATTGTCATTTGTTTGTTCTGAATTGCATATGTTAGAGCATTGTAAGTGAGACTGGAAGGTACTAACTGAGTTAGGCTTGGAGCCTGGTTTTGAGATAGTTATGAGGTCGTACTGCACTCCGCAGCGATGCTGAAATCATGCCTTCGTTGGCTTGATATACCGCTTGGGCTGGAAGGAGCCCCTCCGGAGTCTATACACCCCCAGTGAGCGCACAGATATTACGGAGATGGATTTCTCTGTGGTTATTATGTTCCGGAGATGGATTTCTCCGTGGTTATTATGTTCCGGAGATGGATTTCTTGTGGTTGTTATGTTCTGGAGATGGATTTCTCTGTGGTTATCATGTTCCGGAGATGGATTTCTCCGTAGGGGGCTAGATTGCCATTTTTCCTCAATACTTGGTGACTGTGTCACTTGTGATCATGTAATATCCGGTATGGACTTCCCTGGGCCTGAAGGCCGTATTCTAGTACTGAGTGGACCACCTTGTGAGAGCTTGATTAATATGAGTACACATCATTCATGGTTCTATACGCATTCATGCTAGTATGCAGAGTTACATACATATATTGATGCATCGTGTTTATTTCCTGATATATTACTGTCATGTCCAATTTATATACTGTTGTTTGAATTATCGGAGGTCTAGTCCGTCACTACCTCGCAACCCATAGTTTGGTTTCGTTACTACTGAGTTTGTGTACTCACGTTACCCCTGCACCTTGTGTGCAGATCCAGATACAGCGGGATTTAGCTCTGGTCAGTGAGTAGCAACGGTTTCATCAGAGTTGACGAGGTAGCAGCTGGCGACCGTGATCTCGTCTTCTCTTCATTTTCTATCGTCGCATTTATTTTCAGACTATGTTGGTCATTTCTTTTGGTTGCATTAAGTATTAGCAGCTCAGGACAGTGTGACACTGGATCCGGGGTTTGTAGGAGTTGGGTTTTTATTTTGTTATAAACACTCAGCTGAAGTGTAAGGTGTAAGTGAAGAAAATAGAAGAGATGAAGTCCGTCCCTTAGCCTAGTCTATATCCACAGCTGACGCAACTCCGTACCGACGCCTCACTACTACTTTTATTTTTCTTTTATTTTTAAATTATTTAACGACCTGTTTTCAAATTTAAACTTACTATTATTAATGTTTTCAGACTTGTTAAGAAGGATATTATATTGGTAACTGCATTTAGTAGATAAAATGGGTGGCTTGCCTGGTTCCACGACAGGGACCATCACGACTCTGGAAATGGGTCGTGAAAAAGGATGATGCCGTGCCATATTATTGTAAGTTCATGGCACGAATGGTGTTTCCGTGCAGGTGAGAACGAGGGACATGCATTATGATGTGATATTTGTTTCCCCGTGTATACATTGTGCCTTTACTTTGAGATGTTATTGTTGTACTTACATATTTGGTGTGACTTATTGTTATTGTCCTGTACTTGAATTTTATATCAATTATTGTTGCACTGTCCATGTCTTTTACTTGCTTAATTTACGTGTCCTATCTATCGATTTCTATGGGAAGGACGAGAGTAAAAGCACAAAGGGTGATGCTGTGCACTTGTTCTATTGGAAGTTAAGTTCAAAATACATTGATTGGGAAAATATATTTTTTTGAAATGCGTATCTTGAAGAAATTACATTTAAAAACTTTCCTTCTGTAAAGAATATATACGTATTCGGAGAAAGTCCCTTTCAAAAGAATTTTTCTATAAAAAAAAAAAGGATTATACTTAAAGGTTTTCAATATAAATTTGTGGGTGAAGGGATTACCTTCGAACAATTTATTAAATTGTAGTTTTTGGCTAAGGTCTGAGGTGGAGATTATCGCAGTGCTGAGTTACTACTTGTTCTTACGGTATTGTGGGTTTGGATTTTTGGTTGTATTCCCGTCCATCCTTCTGCGTAATATTATGACATTCCGTTGATTTATTGATGTTTTTCCTCCCACATTGCATTGTTATGTAGTTAATTATATTGTGTAATCTTTTTGTAGATGTCATATTCCATCATTTAATATATTTATGCTTGTTCGTTTTATTAGACTAGTGGGTGTCTTGACAAGTCCTCGTCACTACTTCACCGAGGTTAGTCTTGATACTTACTGGGCACCGCTGTGGTGTGCTCATACTACTCTTCTGCACATTTTTGTGCAGATTCCAGGTTTTCGCATCGCCGACCGAGTGATTCTTAGCAGAGCAGTTGCTGTAGCGGAGACTCAAGGTAAAACCGCTTCAGCATTCGCGATTTCGGAGTCACCTTCTTATATTTTCTTCATACACTGTTATATTTATTCCGAACAGTCGTAATTATAGATTTTAGTGTAAATTCCTTAAAGTTTATGACTTGTAATCGTCGCATTTTGGGAAGACGTTCAAAGCATAGATAGTTATTTCAAAAAGCATTTAAAAGTTTGATAGTATGATTTATGTTTATTTAATATTAGGCTTACCTAGTCTTTAAGACTAGGTGCCATCACGATACCCAACGGAGGGAACAATTGGTTCGTGACAAGTTGGTATCAGAGCTCTAGGTTCATAGGTGCTACGAGTCATAAGCGAGTTTGGTAGAGTTTTGCGGATCGGTATGGAGACGTCTGTACTTATCTTCGAAAGGCTACATAACTAATAGGACAATTTCACTTCCTTCATTCCTATCGTGCAAGTTCATTGATCTTGAAGTTTGAAATTACCGTTACATTCTCTCGATGATGGTGAGGACACGAGATGCTGTTCCTGATAATATTACCCCCGGAGCAAAGGTCGCTAGGGGCAGAGGCAGAGGTCGACAAGAAGCACGTACCGTAGTTGGAACATCTACCAGAGCAGCCGTAAAGGAACCGCCAGTAGTCCGAGTCGGAGGATCGGATTGATTCCAGGTGTACCAGCTACTTCACAAATCAGGGGAGGAGTTCGGACTCCCGCCATCTACACTCAAGAGAAGCGAGATCATGATTGGTCAGGTTCCAGGTGTCATGGAAGCACAGCATGTGGTCTCAGTTTAGCCCGTGGTCAGGGAAGCAGCATCGAAGGAAGAACACCTTGGACTTGGGAGGTACCGGAAGTACCACCCTCCTATATTTATGTGAACTGGCGATAGATGATGCCCATGGTTTCTTGGAGGAGCGTCAC
Source organism: Nicotiana knightiana (assembly GCA_005239525.1). NCBI lineage: Eukaryota > Viridiplantae > Streptophyta > Magnoliopsida > Solanales > Solanaceae > Nicotiana > Nicotiana knightiana. Next base: position 25,181 of record MDKJ01235207.1, on the reverse strand, counting down.
TACATTCTTCAAACTACAGGAATTGTGGAGGCGAGCAAGGTTGTTTTTGTCACGTCTCAGCTCAGAGGAGCGGTTTGTCAGCGGTGGCGGGCATATGAGTTAGGGTAGCTCAGCCGAGTCAGCTTCACTTGCATGGATTTAGGTTTTAGAGATGATTTGATGGAGTTTTCACCCCAGTCCCTCCGAGATGCATGGCACGCGGAGTTTGAGCAGTTGCGTCAGGGCACTAAGTCAGTGTTGGAGCACTATGTCAGATTCGGTGAATTAGCCAGATATGTACCTCACTTGGTTTTTTCAGTTGGGAAGCGAGTTCATAAATTCATTAGGGGACTCAGGCGTGATATTCTGTTCAGCAGGACTCGAGAGTTAGAGTCGGATGCCTTGTTCAGCAGGTAGTAAGGGTCGCTCATTGGTTAGAGAGCATGTGGGACTGGGAGCGAGAGGACAGACGAGATCAGGAGAGAAAGTTCAGGGAGGCAAGGAGGCCTCGTAGACTAGAGAAATCTACTGGTCCTTATTATGGAGGCAAGGCATGGCACAGTAGAGGTTTTGTGGGTCATCTGGTTCAGTTGCATTACCAGTTTTGCATGGGGTTTCAGGTACTCATCGGTCTCAAAATACTCACATTGCATAGTTTCCATAGCCACGTCGGCAGAGTGGTTGTTTTTGAGTATGGATATACCAGTCACAGGGTGAGAGGTTATTCCAAGATCTAGTCAGTTGTGTCAAAGCAGGGGTATTCAGGTGAGTAGAGGGCACCCAAGAGGGGGAGGCCCGACCCATTGATGTGTTTCATATAGTAGGCTGAAAGCCGTTGTGCTAAGATGTTATCATACATGTATATTTTTATATGTTAGAGAGGGGAACCATTTGTATTTCATTATAGTTCTACTAGTCGGGACGAGTTTCTCTTATTTGTTGACTTATTAATAAGTGAGTTTCATGTTTTGCACTCTATTTTCTTCATGCTTGCTCCCATTGGGAGATTTTGTGAGTGGTAACCCGTGTCTATTGTTGTTTATTCATCAATTAGAGGGGTGAAACCAGAAGTGAGTCCTTGTTGTTCATCATGGTGAGCTTTATGTGATTTTTCCCAAGTATTTTGTTTACGAGCTGTGATTTGATAGTCCATTGAGATGTGAGTTAAGTGAGTGTTATGATTTTGTTATCCGAGACAAGTTAGAGAGATATTTCAATTGGTATGATATATATTCGGCATGTGATATAGAGCTGAGGGTGAGGTCCTCGTGATATTTGTGATTCGATATGTTTGGACTCGGCTGAGTACCGCGGTGGAAATTTTATCAGGATGGGATCCTTGTGATTTGTTCATATGATTTGCTTCTTCCTTGTTATATTGCTTTTGTAAGTCAGTATTGATAGGGAGTTGTGCCTATGAGCTTGTTTGATAATTCCTTTGTATGTTTCTATTTTCATATTCAGTCATTTCATTATGTGCTTCTTTAGTTTAGCTTGCGGGATGTATGCCTGGTGGTGTCGGTGATTTGGGTGTCTAATAATGAGGTAATCGTGTTTATTGCATCATTATCGGTATTATGGGACTTGGAAATAGAGTTCTTTCAAACGTGAGGCTAATTGCCAATGCTGAGTTGATTTTGAGCAGCTATTGTGATCAAAAGTGTTATTGTGAGCCCATGTGTGATGTGCTATATTGTGTGGTTGTACCTTATGGGTATAGTCATGAGTTAATGCAGCTGGTTGAGGCTAATGCCGGATATGGATTTAGAATCGGGTCTTTTGGAAATGAGTAGAAGGTGAGAAATTGGGGTATGAGGCTTATCGGTGATGATAGGAAGGATAAATTGCAGTTGTGATGGCGTCATCAAGCTTATGTAGGTTAGGGTGACATGGGATAACCCGCGGGTGTGTGTTGGAAGTGTGCAATCAGTGATTGGATGAGTTCGAGGTGAATCTTTGCACGTTCGAGGATGAACATTTGTTTTAAGAGGGGGAGAATGTAATGACCCGACCGGTCGTTTTGAGAATTTAAGCTCCGTTCGGTGGTGTAAGGTCTTGAAAAACTTCACATTATGTATATCGACCTGCGTGCATGGTTGGATTCAGTTACCGGATGATCCGGAATCGAATTGAAAGAGAAATTTCAATTTTTGAAGCTTAAGTGATGGAAGTTGACCGAAGGTATGAATTTTGAGTAAACGGCCTAGGAATGAGTTTTAGGTGATTCCAACAGCTTCATATGATGATTTTGGACTTAGGCGCGCGTCCGGAATTGGTTTTGGAGGTCCATAGAGTAATTTGAGGTAATTTGGCGAAAGTTAGAATTTCGGCGATTTCGGCCGATAGGAAAAATTTTGATATCAGGCTCGGAATGGAATTCCAAGAATGGCCGTAGGTCCGTTGTGTTATTTTTGACTCATCTGCAAAATTTGGCATCATTCCGGGTTGAATTGATAGGTTTCGGCATGAGTTTTGATATTTGAAGATTTGAAAATTCATAAGTTTGATTTTTGGTTTGATTCGTCGTTTTGGTGTTGTTTTATGTTATTTGAAACCTCGAGAAATTTCGTACTAGGTTATATGACTTGTCTGTGTGTTTGGACGGGGTCACAGGCGTCCCGGGTGTGTTGCGGATAGGCTTCGGATCAATATTCCCTCTTTTTGCACTGCTGATGCTGTTTCTGGTTTCCTTCTATGTGGTCTCATAGTAGTAGTCGCGATAGCATAGTGTTTCCTTGCACCTGCCCATTTTTCCCTTCATTGCATTCGCACACGCTGGTTAGCGATCGCACAGTGTGGCGTGGGCAGCAGAAAATTCCTTCTATGTGATCGCATTACTTCATTCGCGATCGCATAGAACTTTTTTGGTCAATAAACTTTTCCTTCTATGCGATCGCTTCACACCTTACGCAATTGCATAGCACAATTTGACCAGTGGCATTTTTCCTTCTATGCAATCGCATCTTCTCGTCCGCGATCGCATTGAACAAATATTTGGGCAGACAGAATATAATCCAAAAACGAGGGTTAGACCATTTTATTCATATTTTGACTTCTAGAGCTCGGTTCTTGGCGATTTTTGAGAGGGTTTTCACACAATTCGATTGGGTAAGTGTTCTTCAACTAAAATTAAATATATTCCATGATTTTATCTTTATTTTCATCATTTAATTTGTGTTTTTAGTTGAGAAAATGTTGGTTTTGAAAGAAAATTTCTAAAATGAAAAATTGTGATTTGAGGGATCAAATGATATCGAAATTCGATAAATTTTGTATGGTTGAACTCGTATCGGGATGAGTACTCGGATTTTGTAAAATTTGACGGGTTCCGAGGTGGAGGCCCGGGGGTCGACTTTTTGGCCGATTTTTATATTTTTGTGAAAATTGAAACTTTATTATTCAGAATGGTTCCTTATACGTTTGATGTGTATTTTAAAGTTGTTTTAGTTGATTTTGAGCCGTCCGGAGGTCTTTTCGCCCGAGAAGTCCATTTTAGAGTACTTGGTTGTCGTCTTTGAGGTAAGTATCTTGCCTAACCTTGTGTGGGGGGAACTACCCCTTAGGATTTGAGTCTTTTATGTTGATTGTAGCCCGTGTACGCGAGGTGACGAATGATTACCCGGATCTATTTGTAGAAGGTTGGTCCTTTTAGGATTCTTAGGTCCTTATACTTCTTGTGTATGACGTTGTAATTACTATGACTGCGTTCTTGATTGCTAATTTCATCCTTTCCTGCTTAAATTAGAACTACTTGCTTTTAGATTCCTTTGTTGTTTATTTGATCTTAATTGACTTAGCTGAAGATTTTACCTCTTCTATCATTATATTATATCTTTCTTCATAAACTGCCTACTTAGCTAAAATTTGTATTATCTCGCCTTGTAATTGTTTAGTTGTATTGGAATATTTATATTCTGGTGTCAAGCATGCTCGTGGGTCGTATATTGTGATTGATATGATATTTCATTAAGCACTACTTAGGATTAACTTGATGATTATACATGTTGATGGTATTTTCTTGGCAATTCCTATTGCGGAGCATTGATTCAAGTTGGGATTTATTCCGTGAAGCTAGTTAATTAAGTAAGATTGGTTATAGTTGTTTTCCCTTGCCGGGATGATATTGTTTTCATTGTTGACTCCCTTGCGGGGACAGTATGGTTTCTATTATTGTTCATGTTGTTGATGATATTGTTGTCATTGTTGACTTCCTTGCCAGGATAGTATAGTTTATGTTGTTGTTTATGTTGTTGATTCCCTTGTCGGAATGCTATCATTTCATTTGTTTGGGTGAGAAAGAGTGTAAAGACGAAGGGTGATGCCATGCCATTTCATTTACATTATCATGTGAGGAAAGAGTGTAGAGCATGAAGGGTGATGCCGTGCCATTGTTTATATTCATTTGTTTGTGTGAGGAAAGAGTGTAAAGCACGAAGGGTGATGTCGTGACATTGTTTATATTCATTTGTTTGTGTGAGGAAAGAGTGTAAAGCACGAAGGGTGATGTTGTGCCATTGTTTATATTCATTTGTTTGTGTGAGGAAAGAGTGCAAAGCACGAAGGGTGATGTCGTGCCATTGTTTATATTCATTTGTTTGTGTGAAGAAAGAGTGTAAAGCATGAAGGTTGATGTCGTGCCATATTACTGAAATTAAAAGCACGAAAGGGTGATGTCGTGCCTTATTATTAAGAGTAAAAGCACGAAGGGTGATGTCGTGCGTGATACTGTGAGTGAGTGCTAATGCACGAAGGGTGATGTCGTGCCATATTTTTGTGAGTTCATGGCACGAAGGGTGTTTCTGTGCAGGTGAGAACGAGGGACATGCATTATGATGTGATATCTGTTTCCCCGTGTATACATTGTGCCTTTACTTTGAGCTGTTATTGTTGTACTTACATATTTGGTGTGACTTATTGTTATTGTTTTGTACTTGACTTTTATCTCAATTGTTGTTACACTATCCATGTCTTTTACTTGCTTAATTTTCTTAATTTACGTGTTGTATCTATCGATTTCTATGGGAAGGACGCGAGTAAAAGCACGAAGGGTGATGTCGTGCACTTGTTCTATTGGAAGTTAAGTTCGAAATACATTTATTGGAAAGTATATTTTATAAAAACACGTATCTGGAAGATATTACATTTAAAGACTTTCCTTTTGTAAAGTATATACACGTATTCGGAGAAAGTCCCTTTCAAAAGAAGTTTTCTATAAAAAAAAAGCATTATACTTTAAAGTTTTCAATATAAATTTGTGGGTGACGGATTACTTTCGAACAATTTATAATTTGTTGGAGTTTTTGGCTAAGGTTTGAGGTGGAGATTATTGCAGTGCTAAGTTACTACTTGTTCTTACTGTATTGTGGGTTTTAGTTTTTGGCTGTGTTCCCTTCCATCTTTCTGTGTAATATTATGACATTCTGTCGATTTATTGTTGTTTTTCCTCCCGCATTGCATTGTTATGTAGTTAATTATATTGTGTAATCTTTATGCAGATGTCATATTCCGTCATTTAATATATTTATGCCTGTTCGTTTTTTTAGACCAGTGGGTGTCTTGACTAGTCCTCATCACTACTTCACCGAGGTTAGTCTTGATACTTACTGGGCACCACTGTGGTGTGCTCATACTACTCTTCTGCATATTTTTGTGCAGATTCCAGGTTTTCGCATCGCCGACCGAGTGATCTTAGCAGTGCGGTTGCTGTAGTGGAGACTCAAGGTAAAATCGCTTCAGCGTTCGTGGTTTCGGAGTCACCTTCTTATAGTTTCTTCATATACTGTTGTATTTATTCCGAACCTTGGTAATTAGTGATTTTACTGTAAATTCCTTAAAGCTTATGACTTGTACTCGCCAGATTTTGGGAAGATGTTCAAAGCATAGATAGTTATTTCAAAAAGCATTTAAAAGTTTGATATTATGATTTATGTTTATTTAATATTAGGATTACCTAGTCCTTAAGACTATGTGCCATCACGATACCCAACGAAGGGAAAAATTGGGTCGTGACAATTACGTAAAGTAATTCCAATTCAATGTGAGATTAAAGGCCATTGTTCAGTTGGTTTAATTGAAGATAGTCATGTGTTGATTAAGTTGTCATTATTGGAGGGCTATGTTCATCTTCTTTCAAAGCCAGCTTTTTATTTAAAGCTCAGTCAGACATGTGTAAAATGCGTTGTAAAAAATGAAATCCATGGTAGACACATGATGAAGAGACTCCCATTGCCGTAACCTGGATTAGCTTTCCAGAACTGCCTCCTAATTTCTTTGGTAAGGAATGTGTATTTTCATTTGCTCGTGCATTAGGTAATCCATTACATGTAGACCTAGAAACTCAAAATGGGACTAGACCTAGTTGTGCTAAGGTGTAGGTGGATGTTAACTTGTTAGGTAAGTTCCCTCATCGTAGTAAGATTGTGGAAGAAGCTGATGAATCTGGGTCAGAAGTGTTTAAATGGATTAGGATTAAGTATGATTATATGCCAAAATATTGCAAGCCTTGCAATAAACAAGGGCATAGTGAGGCAGAATGCTGGGTAATTCATCCTGAATTGCACAAAAGATATGATGAAGATGTTGAGGACCAAGGCAACGAGAAGATAGTTGTGGTGAGTACTGAAGCAATTGGTACAGATGTGAATTCAACAAAGGTTCTAGCAAGTGGAAAGGTGGTTAGTAAGCTAGCTAATAATCATGAAAAACATGAATGTATACACGCAAGGAAGAACAAATACCAACGGGATAATAGGGGTCACATTGTTGATAACAAACAAGTAAAGGAAGCTGACAAGGGTAAAGGGAAGGCCAAACTTGAGGACGTAGCAACCAATAACAAGTTTAATGCACTATAGGTTGAGGAAGTCATCAACCTACTCTACAAATTACCGAAGGCAAAGGTGAGGATCATAGAAATGGTAAGAAGAAGGAACATGGGGAAAAGCAATCCAAGAAGGGCCAGGAGAAGGAAAAAGAAGGCAATACCAGAGTGTTAACCCCTAATCCTAAAGCTTATAGGGTTAGGGTTGGGAAAAATGCTAATACTAAATCAGCTGGAGAAGGTAATCAACATGAACTTAAGCATGTGAAGAAGGAAGCAGTTGAGAAAGTGTTGGAAGATCATCATAATGGGAACTTAGCTAAGGCTAATTCTATTGTTCCTAGTGATCAAAGTACTGATGAAAGGGCTAATAAGGAATCCAAAATCGACTAGGTTAATAGAAGGTTTGAAACTAGCAAAGAGGAGCCAAGGAAATCCAATGAGACTACAAACCAATCATGCCAAGATATTCCATCTTAAACATTTGCAGATTCTGGGCAGCTTGAGGACCTTGATGAGGTAAAATCAACAAAGGTTTTATGGAGTGATGCAATAGAGGTGGAGGATGATCAGCTAGGCACGACAAATACAACATGAGACAAGGTGAAGAAGGACAACACTCAACCTTGCGATAGGCTGGCGATGCCAGGCCTAAAGCTAGGCTCACCAGGCGTTAGGCTGGCAACGCCAGGCCTAAAGTCAGGTCCCCCAGGCGTTAGGTTGGCGATGCCAGTCCTGGCGCCAGGTTCACTTGATGAGACAACCATAGTAAACCCTATCCCTAGTGCAACTAGAGAGATTATAGAGCGTGTTCCGGTGTATGAATTAGAGAACAAACTTGATGGAGATGATAATGTGAAGGTTAGGGATGATACACTGGGGTCAGATCAAAACACAGGAAATGGAAAGGGTGGTAATATCAATAGAACAAACATTTCTAAGCAGACTACTACAGTAATTCCTGGGCTAGGCAGTGTCTATGAGCAGCAATTCAAAAATGATCCAGAGTGTTGTTGCTTCTATGGAGAATAGCAAGGAAAAGGCTGATGATCGGACAATTGTTCCAAGAGCATTTGGGGAAATAGAGGAAGTGCCTATAGAGTATGGAACTGATCAAATTATGCAGCTGCAAGTTAGTGTCCCACTGAAGGCTCCATTACAGCATTTACATGATTTAGTTACACACTATGTAGCACAAATTGATGAAGACTTAATGAGACAAAGTCCAATGGAGGATGAAGGAGATGATGAATCTACAGCAGAAAACTTCAAACAAGTGACTAGGGAATGAGATTTATCACCCACAGCTAGTGCTAAAGGAGGTAAGAAAAAAAGAAGAATCAAAATAAAGAGCCACCACAACCATCAAGAATAATGCCTAGAAGGGCAGCTTCTATAACTAAATGATGATGATCAAAACATTAATATAGAACATAAGGCTTGTGAATACATAACAGGCCTTTCCTAGGGTGATCAACATGAATAGGGAGCATAGCTTTTGTGTAGTTGCATTGATAGAGCCTTTTCAAAAGAAGAGACTCATTAATAGATATAGAAGAAGGTTGAATATGGAGACTGCTTATGAAAATATTAGTGGGCAAATATGGTTGTTATTTGATGCAATGGTGGAATGGGAATTAGTGGAGGATACTGAGCAACAGGTGACGTGAGAGTGTTTCACCATGACCTGGGGAAGCACATGATGATAACATTTATTTATGCAAACTGTTCAGCAGTGGAGAGGTTGGAATTGTGGGATCACTTGTATTACTTAGCAAGTGATATGAAATTTCCATGGTTGGTAGGAGGGGATTTCAATGTGATATTGCATGAAGATGAGAAAATAGGAGGACTTCCAGTACACCCTCCCGAATATGAGGATTTTTCATTTTTTGCGAACTCTTATGGTTTGTTTGAGCAAGGATATAAAGGAAGTCCATGTACATGGTGGAATGGGAGGTCCAATGCTGCGTGTAAATTCAAAAGATTGGATAGGATATTTGTGAATTTTCCATTTCAAAACATGTTGCCAACTATTGAAGTTGAACATCTAATTAGAACTGGATCAGAGCATGCACCATTGTTAATGACATGTGGGGTGAAGACCACTAATTTTGTCAAGCCTTTCAGGTTCTTGAATATTTGGACTAAGCATGCTACATTTATGGATGTGGTGAGGCAGAATTAGGAAGCTGATTTCATAGGGGATCCATTTTTGATGTTCAAGCAGAAGCTCAAGAGGATGAAGGCATCACTGTCAAAATGGAGTAGGGAAACATTTGGTGATATATTCAAGTAGTTGGATATTTTGGAGGACATTGTTAGGGTGAAAGAGATGTTGTTTAAAGAAGTGCCTACAATTGAGAACAGGATTGTGCTTCAAAAGGCTCAATCTGAATTGAAGAAATACTTGAGTATTGAGGAGCAGTATTGGAAGCAAAAAGCTGTGTTGACTTGGTTTGCTGAAGGAGATAGGAATACAAGTTTATTTCACAATCATGCCAATGGAAAACGAAAGAAATTGCAACTGAAGAAGATCAAAAGTAGAAGTGGGGTATGGATTGATGACCAGGAGCAATTGGCTACAGCTGTAGCGGACTTGTATCGAAAACAATTTACAAATGAAGGTGAGGCTTTTGACTTTTTTTGCTCAATAATGTACCTTCAATGGTCACTATGGAACAAAATTTGGAACTTAGCAGATTGCCAACAATTAAAGAGGTAAGGACAATAATTTTTAAGCTTAGTGGGGAAAGTTCTAGTGGTCCAGATGGATCCGCTGGCCTGTTTTATCAAACATGATGGGATGTTATTGGTGCTAATATACACAACATGGTGCTACACTTCTATGAAGGAGCTGCACTGCCTAAATCCATCACTCACACCAATCTAGTGTTGCTGCATAAGAAACCTAGAGTTGAGACCTTTTCTGACTTAAGACCTATTAGTTTGAGCAACTTCATTAACAAGGTCTTGTCTAGGGTGTTACATGATAGATTGGAGAGTTTTTTTCCTTCTCTAATATCCGGATTTGTGAAGGGTAGGAGTATATTTGATAACATCCTATTGACTCAAGAAATTGTCACTAACATAAGGTTAAGGGGAAAGCTAGCTAATGTGGTGATCAAGCTTGATATGGCTATGGCCTATGATAGGGTTTCATCGTAGTACTAATTGCATGTACTAAGGAAGATGGGATTTTCTGAGCAGTTCATCAACATGGTGTGGAAGTTGGTGTCAAATAACTGGTACTCAGTATTGGTGAATGGGCAGTCCTCAGGGTTCTTTAAGTCTACAAGGGGTGTGAATCAAGGGGATCCCCTATCCCCAGCATTGTTCATTCTGTCAGTTGATGTACTTTCCAGGTCTTTGAATAAGCTCTTTGAAGACAAGTCATTTGTGGGATTTGGAATGCCTAAGTGATCTGATCCTTTAAACCACTTGGCATATGCTGATGATACTATAATTTTTGCTTCTGCTCATCCTCCATACTTTAGCAAGATAATGTCAGTGTTGGGAAACTATGAGAAGATATCAGGCCAGATGATCAAAAAAGATAATAGTTCATACTACATGTATTCAAAGATTTCTAATGTATTATTTCAGGCAGTTGGAGCTATTACAGGATTTGCAAGAGGTAAATTCCCCTTCACATATCTAGGGTGTCCTATTTTTTACACTAGAATAAGGAAGGACTATTATGAGGGTCTTATTAAGAAAGTAAAGGTTGAATAGCATTCATGAAAAGGAAAGATGTTGTCATTTGGAGGAAAGGCAACACTCATTTCTAGTGTGTTGCAAAGTATGCCACTCCACATGTTATCAGTCCTTGATCCACCAAAACAATGTCCTGGAGCATCTTCACAAGATTTTTGTTAGGTTCTTTTGGAGCACAAAGGAAGAAGGGAGAAGCAGACATTGGGCTTCATGGCAAAATCTTTGCCTTCCTAAAGAGGAAGAGGGCCTAGGTTTTAGGTCCTTACATGATGTGTCAAGGGCACTGTTTGCTAAACTATGGTGGAGGTTTAGGACTACAAAATCTTTGTGGTCTCATTTCATGTAGAATAAGTATTGCAAGAAGGAGATACCAATGGTGGTGCAGTTTAGAAGGGGGTCTCGTGTATGGAGACAAATGTTGAATGCTAGGAAAGAAGTAGAACATAAGATCCTATGGGAACTGAAGAGTGGAACAACTAATATTTGGCATTGAAATTGGACTGGATTGGGTGCACTTTATCACGTATTACCTAAATACTTTCCAATCAATGAAGATCTCCAGGATGTGGTAAAATTGCGGCAAGGTGAAACATGGGATGATTAGCTGCTAGATCAAACTTTCAGTGAGGAAATTGCAGAACATATAAGGCTAAATGTGCATTATGAAGGCAGTGAGGGATATTGGGATAGTCATAATGGATGCCAACTCCTTCAGGCAAGTTCAGTGTTAGCAGTGCTTGGCAAATATTAAGGCATAGGGTTGATCCTAATCAGGAATTCAAGTTAATGTGGATTAAAGGCTTACCATTCAAGATATCCTTCTTTTTGTGGAGATTGTGAAGGCAGAAAATAGCCACTGATGACATGCGGAGGAGGCAAGGGAAAATGGTGATGTCTAGGTATCGGTGTTGTCAGCAGGCCCAAGAGGAATCTATTGAGCATATATTTGTCACAAGTCCTACTGCCCCTAAAGTATGCAACTTGTTCATGGGAGCTGCTGGAATTACTGTGCCATTGATTCAATAGAAGCATGTTATAAGTCATTGGTGGTATGCTCAATGTTGTCCAAAGCTAAAGCCATTGTTTCAAGCAGTACTATCTATCATAATTTGGGAACTTTGGAAGAGAAGAAATGCAAGTAAACATGGGGGTTCAGTGTCCACAAATAGGGTGATTCATGAGATCAATAGGACATTGCATCAACTGAAAAGGGTGAGTTATGCTTGGATGCCTAATATTCCATTGTTATGGCCAGACATAATTCAATATTTTGAAGGATATAAACCTATATTGATCACTACAAGAGTAACATGGCAGCTTCCTTTTCATGGTTGGTACAAATGCAAACTGATGGAGCCTCAAAAGGAAATCCTGGTCCTAGTTCCTTAGGCTTTTGTGTGAGAAATGATGAAGGTGATGTGGTGTATGCAAGGGAATTAGACCTGGGGGTCACAACTAATGTGGTGGCTGAAGCTAAGGTTATTCTTCAAGGATTGGAATACTGTGTGAAGCATGATCTTCACCCTCTCATATTGGAGACCGATTCATTGGTGATGAAGAAAGTGATATAAGGGGAATGATATCCTCCTTGGGTAATTTCAAATGATGTGAAGAAAATTATAGAGACGAAGGGAAACTTCAATGTGATCTTTCAACATGTGTTCAGAGAAGGCAACTCAGCGGAGGATTTTATAGCTAACATTGTATTTTTTTTGCAGGTACATCTGAGTTTCATTCGTTCTCTTAACTTCCTAGTGTAGGAAGGAGGTTGATCAATCTAGAAAAATCTCAAACACCTAACCTTAGGGTTAGGATAGCAAAGAGAAGAACCCCAGATTGATGGCTTCACAGGATCAGACTCTGCACAAACCTGCATGTTTCGTTGTTTCATTCTGTATGTTATTAAGGTACTTTCCAGTGGTATTAGCATGGTCACATGCTCATTCTGGGGGTTCTTTGATAATGTATAGGAACAATGGAATAAGCAGGTGTTGGATGGTACAATTTATCCTGAGTCTGATATGGCCAAATACTAAGGAAAACGTTGAACCTGTCATGTGGTATTTCTGGAGATTGTTGAATCATTTCTCAGTGGTATTAGCATGCTTTCATGCTCAATCTGAGGATGGTTTAATAATTTTTAGAATGATCTCTATACTAAAGGTTCTAGCATAGAAAGATCTGAGCTTACAAGAATAAAAAAAAAGGCACAGTTTTGAAGCCTGGCTTTTGCCTTGCAAAGCCTACCTACAGCCAGCTCACGCCTGGATTTTGCCTTGCAAAGCCTGCCTAAAGCCAGCTCAAGCCTGGCTTTTGCCTTGCAAAGCCTGCCTAAAGCCAGCTCAAGCCTGGATTTTGCCTTGCAAAGCCTGCCTAAAGCCAGCTCAAGCCTGGCTTTAGCCTTGCAAAGCCTGCCTAAAGCCAGCTCAAGCCTGGATTTAGCCTTGCAAAGCCTGCCTAAAGCCAGCTCAAGCCTGGCTTTTGCCTTGCAAAGCCTGCCTAAAGCCAGCTCAAGCCTGCCTTTTGCCTTGCAAAGCCTGCCTAAAGCCTGGCTCTTCTACATGTTAAGTTATATGAGTGAGCACATGATTAATACTTGGACACACTCAGTTCACTGCATATGGAGATCATATAGTAGCTACACTTGGAAGACTATGTTGGCTTCAACTTTGTGGTGGAGATGTTCAGAATTAATTTTAACCTATGAACAGTATACCCTGGCGCCTGGTGAGAGCTTGATAGGTGTTGCTTGGTATTTTCCACTGGCAATTGGATTCACATACACTGACAGGAGAAGGAAGCACTCAGCTTATTATTTTGTAATAGCTAGTTCATTAGATTTTAGCTTTTCTATCCTTTTAGTAGCTAATAGCTTCATGCAACTTCTATTTTGGTTTGGACAACTTGTAAGCTTTGGACGCATTTTGGGATTTTTTTTATATATTAACCACTAGGCAGATCAACCGAATTAGGTCGGACTTTTTAAATCCCTTAATATAAAATACACCATTCGGGAATAACTAAATATAAAATAATTATAATTTTAAATTTTATACTGAGGTTAGTATCTTAATCCCGGTACGGCCATAAAATTTGGGAGATTTTTTCGAATTTGCTTTCCAATATCTGTTTGTTTATAGATTTTAACCATTTTATGCCAAATTTTGAAAACAAAATCTTCAAATCCCAAAAACAACTCTAGAGTAGTTTTTGAAGTTTTGTACTCACAAAACTTCAAATTCTTTTCAAGTAAAATGCATGTCCAGACACACTTTCAAAAATCTTTTTTCATCTCATCTTCAAAAACTCATTTTTTCAAGTTTCAGTTAATTCTATGTCTAAACGCTAGCTTAATTGGCTTGTGAGGGACAATGTTGAATTTCGAGGATAAATTTGGTATCACCCATCTATAAATAAGTGATACCCTCATTGGAACTTTAATTTAACCAGCCAAAAATAGTATCCCACCTACTATATTCGTATAATACATATCTAAGATCCAAATTATGGAAGTTTCCAAACTCTTAACATGAACGAAAGAATTGGAGAGGCTAGCTATGTAACGACCCGACCGGTCATTTTGAGCTCTAGTGCATCGTTTGGCGATTTGAGGCCATGAGCAGCTTCATTTCAGGTATTATTACTTGCACGTGTGGTCGGAATTGAATTTCGGGGAGTTCGGCGTTAATTTGGAAAGAAAATTCTCATTTCGGAAGCTTTAAATTGGAAAAAATGATTAAGGTGTGATTTTTGAGTAAACGACCTCAGAATCGAGATTTGAAGGTTCCAACAGGTTCGTATGATGATTTTGACTAGGGCGTATATTCGGATCGGATTTTGGATGACCCGAGAGCATTTCAGTGCCTATTGTGGAAAGTTTATACTTTGGAAGAATTTCATGAGTTTGGGTTGAAGTGCATTTCAATGTTATCGATGTCCATTTGGGATTCCAAGCCTGGTAATAGCTTCGTATGGTTATTCTTGTCTTAGGATCGCGTCCGGATTTGGAGGTTGTAGGTCATTTTGGGGTTGTTTGGTGAAAGTTGGAATTTGGTGGTTTTTGGGAAGTTTGACCTGGAGTGGACTTTTTGATAATGGGGTCGGATTTCGATTTCGGTGTTGGAATAGGTCCGTAATGACGAATGTGACTTGTGCACTAAATTTGAGGTCATTCGGACGTGATTTGATAGGTTCCGGCATCGAATGTGGAAGTTCGAAGTTCTAACGTTCATTAAGCTCGAATTGGGTGTGATTCATGATTTCGATGTTGTTTGGTGTGATTTGAGCCCTTGAGTAGGCCCGTATATGTTATGGGACTGGTTTGTGAGATTGGATAGCGTCACGGGGGCCTCGGGTATGTGTCGGAGTAGTTTTAGATAATTTAGAGCTATTTTGAAACCGTTGTTGTTGGTTCTGGTGTTATCCTCCGCTAACGCGAAGGAAGTCTTGCGTTCGCGAAGAAGGGATTTTGGGGCTGCTGGATTTTGCCTTCGCGAACATAAGGCATGGGACACGAACGCGAGGCAGAAGCTGGATAACCCTTCACAAACGCAAGTTGAAGGAAGCAAACGCGAAGAGTTATAGGAACTGGGGGCTGAGGTAGGATGTGCTTCGCTAACGCGAGGGGCTTGCCGCGTTCGCAAAGAAGAATTTCTGGGTTGAGTCTATTGGGCTTCGCGAACGCGATGGCAGTGTTGCGTTTGTGATGAAGGGGCGCTTGGGCAGTGTATAAGTTGCAAGAAATGGGTTTTGACTCATTTTATCTCATTTCCTCCATGGGAGCCGACCTAGGAGGGATTTTGGAGCACCATTTTCACCGTCAATCATGAGGTAAGTGAATTCTACTAGTTGTGAGTTAAATACAAGGTTTATACATGGAATTAGACATGAAAATTTGTAGAAATATGGAATTTTGAAGAAAACCCTAAAAATTGGTATTCTTATATTTTGACCACGAAATTGGACATGGAGTTGGAAATAAATTATATATTTGAGTTCGTGGAGTTATGGGTAATGTTTGTCTTCGAAAATTTTCAAAATCAGGGCACGTGGGTCCGAGGGTGATTTTTATCGACTTTTCTAGCGGAGTTCGAAATTATTGTAAATTAGATTATAATGAGTATTAGAGTATATATTTATGAATATGCACATTTATTGACTATTTTTGGAGCGATAGGCATCGGTTTGACTTGTAGGAAAGGCTTTGGAGCCGGTTATTGAATTTCAAAGCAAGGTAAGTCTTCTTTCTAACCCTGTAAGAGGGAAATAACCCCATAGGTGAATAAAATTATTATGTTCTCATATTTGTGGGAGCAACCTACGCACGAGGTGACAAGAGTCTATGTGTATCTACTATTATGCTTATGTCCGGATAGTCTAAGACCCAAATCATGTTATACTTGCGATGTTGCACCCTACTTGTAAATTTAATTTCTTAAATCATATTGAAACTCGATAAAAGAATTGTAAGAGGTTAAACTTCATTTTCTTGACCGTTAATGAGAATTGGTATTTCCTTGAATAATTTCCCCTTAATGAATCTTGAATTAGTTGTCTTAAATGTGTTTTCTTTTTTGTGGAGCAGGCCGAACGCCTCAATAGAAGATAGATGCGCTGCTCGACCCTCGGCAGTGCACAGTTTAAATATTTATGTTGTATGTGCGAACTTTTTACCTGGTGCGGAAGGTCGTAGGCGTGTATCCCGCGGGAAGATTGTATAAGTGTGACATATAGTCACTTGATTGATTAAAGATTGAAACCAAGTATGGAGATTTGGTACTATAGCTAATGTGAGAGTTTAGGTCTGAAAGGCACTCTATTCAGTTGGTTGTGAATTATGGAAGTTTGTTCCGGATTCCACGATTATTATTGTGTGTCACGGGAAAAAGTTCATTGTGAATCCTTGAGAGGGTATTTGCCCAAGCATGGTATGATCAGAATCAATTTGAAGTCCGTTGATGGGTCCAATGTGGATGTGCACTCTACACCAGCCTGGGTGTGTTCCTTCATCATAGCATTCCTTATGGAGGAGTACTCGGGTGTTAGATGTTATTTTCATCGTCAGCTACTTCGTGTAATACTCTATTGTGTTGTGTGGGTTGTTAGACGACTTGATTATTCGCACATGTGCAGTGGTCCTACGTAGCTTGCGGTGTTATATGAACAGGATGGCTCTCGAGATGTAGGTCATTCATTGCACCTTAGTCGTGCTTGAGTTTTGTAGCATATGGTGCTATCTATCTCCCTAGGATGGTATTGTGCACTTGGCGTGCTTATGGTTGGTATACACGCATTTCGTGAGTATGAGTGTTATGTCTTGAGGTGTGTTTTCGTTAAATTATTATGAGTGGATCAGGTGGCACGCCGCCACGGGTATCATAGGTGGATCGGGTTGCACAACGCAACAGTGTGATGTTGAGCACAGTTCCCTATATCTATCCCTGTGTATTTTGTCTCGCATTTTTTGAGGAAGGTTCATAACACCTTTTCGGTTGATTAATTAGCTATGTCAGCTGAGTAGTTCTTTCTAGAGTTCGTTTTTCCTTATGTATCATATTCGAGTTTGTGTATTGTTGGCACATGGTGGCGTTATATGAGACTTTTGGTGGTGTTTGTGGTGGTTTATTGCCGAAACAACTTGTACTGGGTGAGCTGGTATTTTAGACCCGAGATGAGTTCGATCGAATTTATATGAGGCATATTTAAGAGCAAATATCATTATTTGGTTCCTAATGAGGTAACGATTTTTATCAGGAGGAGAGACTCAATGAATTGTTGACTCAGCAGTTGGTTATGAATTTCTACACATCTCTTCCGTTTTGGCAGTATTTCAAGAGTTGGAACAGGACTTATATGTGTCATGAGGTGTGTTGTGGGCATCAGATTAATGAAATTGTGGCTATTGTTTTCAGAATATGTTATTATGGTCATGTGAATTATGCGGTGCATGGTGTAAATTTAGAACATGTATACAATCATGTTTTAGTACAACGGGTAATGGTGGATACGGTGTTCGTATGTTGGAAACAGGTCTGGTAGAGGATTCAGGATGTTGGAACGTGGCTCTAAGGCTTGTTTGACTGAATAAAAGGGAGGATCTTCGAACTAGCTTAAGCTAATGTGCTCAACTGGGTTGTGGTAGTACAAGTAAGTGCACTAGGTGTTGACCAATGATTTCGGCAAATTTCGGAGAAGTTCTTAGGATGTTTGAGGACGAATGCATGTTTAAGTGGGAGAGAATTTAACGACCCGACCGGTTGTTTTGAGCTCTAGTGTGTCGTTTGGCGGCTTGAGGCCATGAGCAGCTTCACTTTAGGTATTATGACTTGTGTCTATGGTCAGAATTGAGTTTCGGGGAGTTCGGATTTAATTTGGAAAGAAAATTCTCATTTCGGAAGCTTTAAGTTGGAAAAATTGACTAAGGTGCCATTTTTGAGTAAACGGCCTCGGAATCAGGATTTGAAGGTTCGAATAGGTTCGTATGATGATTTTAAACTTGGACGTATATTCGGATCGGGTTTTGGATGACCCGAGAGCGTTTCGGCGCTGGGGAAAGTTGATACTTTGGAAGAATTTCATGAGTTTGGGTTGAAGTGTATTTCAGTCTTACCGATGCCCGTTTGGGATTCCGAGCCTCGGAATAGCTTCGTATGGTGATTATTGTCGTAGGAGCGCATCCTGATTTGGATTTGGAGGTCCGTAGGTCATTTTAGCGCCGTTTGGCGAAAGTTGGAATTAAGTGGTTTTTGGGAAGTTTTACTGGGAGTGGACTTTTTGATAACGTGGTTGGATTTCAACTTCAGAAGTTGGAGTAGGTCTATAATGTTGAATGTGACTTGTGTGCAAAATTTGAGGTAAATCGGACGTGATTTGATAGGTTTCGGCATCGAATGTGGAAGTTCGAAATTCTAAAGTTCATTAAGCTCGAATTGGGTTGAAATTCATGATTTTGATGTTGTATGATGTGATTTGAGGCCTTGAGAAAGTTTGTGTTATGTTATGGGATTGGTTTGTGTGATTGGACAGGGTCCCGGGGGCCTCGGATATGTTTCGGGGTAGTTGCAGATCATTTTGGGCTGTTTTGGAACTATTGTTGCTGGTTCTAGTATTGTCCTTCACGAACGCAAGGGCAGTGTCGCGTTCACGATGAAGGGGCGCCTGGGCAGTGTATAAGTTGTAAGAAATGGATTTTGGCTCATTTTATCTCATTTCCTCCATTGAAGCCGACCTAGGAGCAATTTTGGAGAACCATTTTCACCGTCAATCATAAGGTAAGTGAATTCTACTAGTTGTGAGTTAAATACAAGCTTTATACATGGAATTAGACATGAAAATATGTAGACATACGGGATTTTGAAGAAAAACCTAGAAATTGGTATTTTTGGATTTTGACCACGAAATTGGACATCGAATTGGAAATAAATTATATATTTTAGTTCGTGGGGTTATGGGTAATGTTTGTCTTTGAAAATTTTTGGAATTCGCGCACGTGGTTCCGAGGGTGATTTTTATCGACTTTTCGAGCGGAGTTTAGATGAATTTCTAGGATTCTTAGTTTAGATCAATTTCCTATGGTGTTTAAAAATTTTCATTTAAATTCTCACGTTGAACTCTTCTATGACTCAGGTGTATGCCTAGAAGCTCTTCGAGGACTGGTGAAATTTTTGAAGGAGTCTCAGACCTTGAGAAAGCATTCAGGGCATTAAATCGAGCCAACAAGAAAAACAAACAGTTACAACAAAAACACCAACTCGAAGTTGAAATGGACAACGTGGACGATGTCAACGGAAATAATCGGAATGATTGGGCTGACCCAAACAATGGAGTGGTGGCACCTCTTGTGCCAAAAGTTGCTCTATATGATTGGGTACAACCAACTGCTGATAACCTGGCCACCTCCATTGCTATACCTTAGTTACAAGCGGAGACATTCCAGATCACCAATAACATGCTACATCTGTTGCAGAATAAGGGACTATTCTCCGGGTCATACATTGAAGACCTACAACAACATCTGAAGAACTTCCTATCAATATATGTGACTCAAAGACAGTCGAATGTGACTCCTGAAGCCATTAAGATCTTACTGTTCCCATTCTCAGTGACTGGAGAGGCTCAAACTTGGCTTAATTCGCTCCCAATAAACTCCATTGCTACTTGAGAAGAATTAGCCAAGCAGTTCTTGAACAAGTTCTATCCTCCCAACAAGACTGCAAGGCAAATTGATGAGATATTGCAGTTCAAGAATAAACCTGCTGAAACCTTGCAAGAAACCTGGGAGAGATTTAAGGGTATGCTAGTGAAGTGTCCACACCATGGCATTCCAGATCAGATGCTGGGACAGAGATTCTACATGGGTTTGGCAGACAGTCTGAAGATCAATGACGATGCTTCAGCTGGGGGTGCATTTTTTAGCCAAATGTTCACAGAGTGTAAGGTTCTTCTTGACAAGATGGCTCAAAATTTAGGCTGCATGACAAGAGGTACAACACTCACACCAATAGTCCATTTTGTTGCTCTTGACCCAAACAACTCTCATGCAGAAAACATAGCCACTCATGACCCAGATGAGCTTACTGACAAAGAAAATTGATGAGATGGGTACAAAGCAAGTGCACATTGTGGATACAACAAATGGATGCTTATGCACTCCTTGCATAAACCAGTCATATATGTGCTCGTGGAGCGGAGAAAGTGACAACTAGGGTTTTACATAGTACATGAATTATGTAAATAATTTCGGAAGTCAGAGGCAAGGTTGGCAGCAATGGGGACCAGCACCAAACCAACAGTACAGACTTAACCAACCACAACACAACCCCAATCAGGGAGGAGCATGACCACAAGGCCAAGTCGTGCCTTATCAAAGACAGCATGGTTATAATCAGCAGCACCAACACCAATTAGCCTACCAACCACCTCATCATCAGCAGGACAATAACATGGTAGAAATCAGGGGCATGCTCCAACAACTCATTGGGACAAATAGTAAGATGCAAGAAAAGTTAGTTGCACATGATTCGAAAATTAAAGGCATCGAAACTCAATTGAGACACCTATTTATGGCCTTGAACAATCTCCCTCAAAGAACATTGCCTGCAGATACAAATATTAATTCAAAGGAGCAGAATCCAAATCAGCTAATGGTAGTAAGTCACAGGAATGGAAGAGATTTAGACAAAGAGCAAGAAGTTGCTCAATCTAGGAGAGAGACTACGTCAACTATTCCAATCACGTTAGAGGCAGATGAGTCAATAGAGCTCACCGAGGTTGTAGTTGAACAGGCACATGTTGACAAGGGTAAGGAGAAGGAAAGTGAACAAGTCTCAGAACAGGCGGTAGAAAAATCTTCCATCAAAGAAAAGACACCAAGCAGTGAACATAGGTTAACTCCTGCACCATTCCCTCAGAGATTGGCAAAGCAAAAGAAAGATGATCAATACAAGAAATTCATGGAAATACTTCTACAAATTCAATTGAATATTCCACTGATGGATGCTTTGAGGGAGATGCCAGGGTATGCAAAAATGATGAAGGACCTGATGTCGCAAAAATTTGACTTCCAGGACCTTTCCACTGTAACTGTAACCCAAACCTGCAGCGCGGTAGTGACAATACCTATGACTCAAAAAGTGTCTGATCTAGGTAGTTTCACTATTCCATGAACTATTGGGAATTATTCTTTTGCTAAAGCATTGTGTGACTTGGGAGCCAGTATAAACTTGATGCCCTTTGCAATCTATAAAAAGCTGGTTTTGGCAGAGCTAGACCGACCTCAATGTTGCTGCAACTAACTGATCGCACAGTCAAAAGACTGACAGGAACTCCAGATGATGTCCTTGTTCAAGTGGGGAAGTTTGTATTTCATTCGGACATTGTTATTCTTGACTGTCAAGCGGATAAACAGATACCCATCATTCTAGGAAGGCCGTTGTTAGCCATTGTGAGAGCATTGATTGAATGTGAGACTGGAGAGCTGAAAATGAGGTTGAATAATGAAGAATGTTCAACAATCCCTGAGGAGATCCAGCGAATTTGCAAACTGCTCACTAGTAGAGGTTGTAGATGTGATACTACAAGAGGAGGATGAGACCCTTAATGTCAAGGATCCGCTAGAAGCCTGCTTGACAAATTTGGAAGAGATGGATGGTGAAGGGTTGGCAGAGTGGGTCATGGCTCTCGAAGGTCAAGGATTCTGGAAAAGGGAACCTCAATTCGAGCCCCTACGCTTTAAGAGAGAGCAACACCACCTACAAAACCATCAATAGAGCAGCCACCACAGTTGGACCTGAAACCGCTTCCAGCACACCTCAGGTACGCTTTCTTAGGGCCTAATTTTACTTTACCTGTTATTATATCATCTGGTTTGCTAGCTGTGCAGGTAGAGCAACTATTGTAGGTGTTGCGGGAATGTAAGACTGCCGTTGGTTGGACCATGTCAGACATAAAGTGTATCAGTCCAGCCTTTTGCATGCACAAGATTCTTCTGGAAGAGGGGCACAAACCTTCCAGGGAACATCAACGAAGGCTGAACCCAAATATGAAGGAAGTGGTAAAGAAGGACGTGATCAAGTGGCTAGATGCGGGTATTGTATTTCCCATCTCTGATAGAAACTACTCAGCCCGATTCAATTTGTGCCGAAAAAAGGAGGAATAACGGTCGTAAAAAATGAGAATAACGAGTTGATTTCAACTCGTACAGTCATGGCGTGGTGGATTTGCATGGACTATAGAAAACCGAACACAGCTACCCGGAAGGACCATTTCCCCTTGCCTTACATTGACCAAATGTTGGACAGGTTAGTTGGGCGATCTCACTTATCTTTCTTGGAAGGGTATTCGGGGTACAACCAGATCTCAATAGCCCCTGAAGACAGAGATAAAACATCCTTCACTTGTCTGTATGGCATCTTTGCCATTCGGAGAATGCCTTTTGGGTTGTGCAATGCACTGGCTACATTCCAACGGTGCATGTTAGCTATTGTCACTGACATGGTTGAGGACATTATGGAGGTATTTATGGATGATTTCTCCGTGGTGGGGGATTCATTCGAAGATTGTCTTCACAATTTGAAAAGAGTTCTCAAAAGATGTGTGGAGACAAATTTGGTGCTGAATTGGGAAAAGTGTCATTTTATGGTACAAGAAGGAATAGTTTTGGGGCATCGGGTGTCTAGTAAGGGAATTGAAGTCGACCATGCAAAGGTTTATGTGATTGAGAAGTTTCCACCCCCCACTTCTATAAAGGCATTGCGAAGTTTCCTTGAGCACGCAATTCTACAGGCGATTCATCAAAGATTTTTCCAAGATTGCTAACCCCTTATGTAAGCTGCTTGAAAAGAATAAGCCCTTTGTGTTTTCTAATTATTGCAGGTTGGCTTTTGAGGAGCTGAAGAAGAGATTGGTAACTGCACCCAATTGGGAGAAACCATTCGAGCTCATCAGTGACACCAGTGATTATGCTATAGGAGCAGTCTTGGGGCAGCGAAAAGGCAAGATGATGCACCCAATTCACTATGCAAGCAGGATGTTAAGCGATGAACAGCTCAGTAACACCGTGATGGAAAAAGAAATGTTGGTTGTAGTGTTTGCCTTCGGAAAATTCAGGTCGTACTTAACTGGTTCAAAAGTTATTGTTTATACTGACACATGCAGCAATTAGGTACTTGATAGCAAAGAAGGAGTCAAATTCACGCTTGATTCGCTGGGTTCATCTACTATAAGAATTTGATTTGGAAATCCGTGACAGAAAAGGAACGAACAATCAAGTGGCATACCACCTCTCAAGATTGGAAGGAGTTGAAAAGAGGATGGAGGTTGAAGATATAACAGAGACATTCTCGGATGAACAATTACTCGTTGTGACAATGGAGGACATGCCATGGTATGCTAATAATGCTAACTATTTAGCAAGCAGTATTGTACCTTATGAACTCTCTTTAATTCAAAAGAAAAAGTTCTTTCGAGATTGCCGATCTTATTATTGGGATGAACCTCTACTTTTTAAAATATGTAAGGATAACATGATCCGTAGGTGTATCCCCGAGAAAGATCAACCTTCTGTTTTGCAGGCTAACCATGCTTCACCATATGGTGGACACTTTGGAGGAATCCGGACAGCAGCAAAAGTGATGGAATCGGGTTTTTATTGGCCTACCATGTTGAAGGATGCCCATGATTGGATCAAAAGTTGTGATGAGTGCCAAAGGACAGGCAACATATCTTGCCGTCACGAGATGCCGATGACAACAATTCAAGAGGTGGAGGTTTTTGACATATGGGGGATCACCTTTATGGGGTGGTTCGCCAGCTCGTATGGTAACGAATACATATTGGTAGCAATCGACTATTTCTCCAAATGGGTCAAAGAAGTGGCTCTCCCAACCAATGATGAAAAAGGGGTGACAAGTTTCCTAAAGAAAAACATCTTCACACGTTTTGGCACCCCGAGAGCTATAATCAATGATGATGGAACCCATTTTTTGCAATAGAGCATTCCCACGTCTGTTGGAAAGGTATGGAGTTCGCCACAAAGTAGCCACACCGTACCACCCACAGACGAGCGGGCAAGTTGAAGTGTCCAACAGGGAAATTAAAAGTGTCTTGACAAAGACAGTGAATGCAACAAGGACTGATTGGGTGAAGAAGCTGGATGATGCATTATGGGTGTACCGCACAACATTCAAAACTACAATTGGTATGTCCCCGTACAAGTTGGTGTTTGTAAAGGCATGCCACCTTCCGTTAGAGCTCGAACATAAAGCACTTTGGGCACTGCGGCAGTTGAACTTGGATATGGAGACTGCAGGCACTAGCAGAGTCACTGAGTTACATGAGCTCGAGGAATTCAGGTTCCATGCATTTGAAAATACTAGATTATACAAAGAAAGGATGAAAATTATGCATGATAAGCACATCTTAGATCGGAAGTTCAAACCCTGAGATCTAGTGTTGTTATACAACTCGAGATTGAGATTAGTTCCGAGCAAGTTGAAGTCCCAATGGTCAGGACCCTTCAGAGTGGTGCAAGTGTTCTCAAGTGGAGCTATAGAGATTGAATCAGAGGATGGGACAAATAAGTTCACGGTGAATGGGCAAAGGTTGAAACATTACCTTGGAATGGTCGAAGAAAAAGGGGATATAGTGGCGATAACTTTGGAAGAGCCCCAATACGCGAACGACGAATGATAATGAAAGCCTGCATTGTGTCACGGTGTTAAATCAGGCACTTCCTGGGAGGCAACCCATGGTTAGTTGTAAATCATCGTGTCGCGACGTTAACTTAGGCACTTTTTGGGAGGCAACCCATTGTTTTTCTTTACTTTTGTTGTTGTAATTGATTTTGAACGACATTGACCAATCTACTAATTTGCAAGGCTAAAATTATGCTCATCGGAAGTACTCGAGGGTCGAAATTAACCCGGAAATAGGTATAAGTGTGAAAAACAAATTGGCTGGAGACGGAAATCTGCGGCCAGGGATTGGACCGCGAATATGGCCGCGGATTTTAACCTATGTTATGTCCCCCGTCCGCAGCCGCAAATTGGACCGCGGATTGTGGCGCGGATGTTGGGCACGTACAAGTCCATGTACGTTTTTTTCATTTATTTTATTTTATTGCAAAATTTTTTCTTCCCCCCCCCCCTATTTTCCCTAACTAACCGCC
>ML395209.1:0-93734 GCA_005239525.1 Nicotiana knightiana | reverse complement strand
TATATATATATATATATATATATATATATATATATATATCGAGCCTTATAAGGCCGAACAACTATTGTACTTACTATATTGAGATAGTTGAGTCAGTATCAACAGGTACGCATATCTTCAGATTTTCTTTGACTCCCAGTTACTTTCAGTTATTATATTATCAGTTCAATTTCAGTTTTCAGTTATTCTGTTGCCTTAAATACTCGGTACATTATTTCGTACAGACGTCCCTTTTTTCTGGGGACGCTGCATTTCATGTGTGCAGGTTCAGATAGACAGACGAGTAGACCTTCTCAGTAGGTGTTGCCCGAGTTTATCTTGATCTGTAAGCTCTGCGTCCTTCGGAGTTGCCGAGTCTAGAGTTTTATGTACATATTGTGTATATATGTATATATATGTTATGGATAGGTCAGGGCCTTGTTCCGATCACAATACATCCATCAATAGAGGCTTGTAGACATATCCTGTCAGTCAGTGCTATATGTTGGTCTTGTAACCCTTGTATGTATATTTTTTTTGGTTGCCAGCTGTAGTAGTTATGACGGCCTTGTCGGCCCAGCTTTATATTGATGTTTAGTCAGCATTCCCGCATTGTATTGAAATGTGGCCCATGGCCAAAGTATGACATTATATGTATATAGTCCCTTAGTCACAAGTTGGTACGCAAGGATAGGTGAGGCACCGGGTGCCGGTCTCGGCCCCTACGTTCGGGGCGTGACAATTTCACCCAGCAGCCCACGCAATTAGCGAATTGCCATACCCACCCTCATTTAATGCCTCATTTAATTTGTCTTCCTCATTTAATGCTACAGTCGTTTCCTTCGTTTCAAAACCTGCATAGCCAAACCATGAGAACCCATATTTCGCCCAACATTTACTGATTCGACTTCTGAATTTTTCTTCAGATTTTGTTTCTATCTTTTTCTTATAGTAGATTCTGGTCAAAATGTTTGGACGTAAAAGTACATTTTGAGAAATTAGGTTTTCAAAATCATAGAAGTTTATGTTTTTCTTTTTACTTTTGTGAATAAATGTCTATGAGTTTTTGATTTTAGTATGGGTCGGAAGCATTATGCACGTAGATGGTGGCTCCGTGCACAAAATCATTCTTCAAACCAAGCAGCTGTTGAATTCGTTGCGTCAGTGATGTCGCCCAAATTCACACCATTGATTGGTTGTGAAGCGGTCGATGCAATTATAATTACCCAACTTTGAGTCGGGATCGATTTCTCAGGGAGCTTATATGGGATTAGGTATATACTCGGACTAAACGTATGACATGCCTAAGGTGCAGTTCCACATATTTTGTTGTTTTTGTATACTTCTAAAATTGAGCTATTGCTTGCAAATGTAAAGCTAGATAACGATATTTTTGGTGTTGTTGTTTTTCAAATTTATAAAAGATCTAGGGTTGTGACTTCCACCTAGGTGTTTACCTAACATGTTGTGGGATTTAGGGCAGGTTTCTTTGTTCGGGGTGTAATATAGAAATCCATACGCAATTACCCACTTGATACCTCTCGATGATACAGTGGTTTTGCCCAATTTGGATTTCTTAAGTCCAAATGGGTAATTCACAAAACCTTTGATATATGCTCAAGTCCGGTTTTACTATCTCTAGGTTCAACCCTGTAATTGGGACTATCAATTTCTTGAGTTCATCCCAATTTCTTGTTAGCCAACTTTTCCTAGACTAAGTCCCTCTTTCTCAAGTAGAGACTAAGTCAATAAGGCATGAATCAATGTTTTCAACCATTAATTCTTAAATTAAAGAAAGAACTAGGCTAAATGTCACACACTCAACCTTAAAAAATCCCTAAATCAGACGCCCATTAGGTACCCACACTAGGGTTAGGTCACAAGCCTAGCTAGAAATTTAGCTACTTATAGACAAAGATGAAGAAACGAAGGAAGAAAAGATTATTAAACTCATATTGGATGAAAAAGGGATGAAAATCCAATGTAAAATATCAAAATGTTTCCCAAAGCAGTAAATAAAAATGGCTATCTATTTTCTGAAGTTCAAACTTAACCTAAATTTGACAAAAAAGACAATTTAAACACAGCTGAAATTTTCGGACAAAATTGCTCTTTCAGAGGTTCTGCGGTCGCACAATTCTGTGTGCGGCCCGCACTTTGAAGGTGATTTTGACAGGATGGACTCCTGTGGCTGCACAATTCTGAATTGCGACCGCACTTCTTCAGGTTCTGCGGACCGCACATTTTTGAGTGTGGCCGCACTTTGGACTTCTGCAACCGCACAATAATAGTTCGGTACGCACTTCTCGATGGACTTCAAGTTGGAACTCTCTGATCTTCAAGATCTGCGACCACACAATAATTTTGCGGTCCGCACTTTGCAAGGAGGCTCTAGAAGAATTCCCTTCATGGTCTGCAGCCGGACTCAATATTATGCGGTCCGCACTTTGCTCATTTGCTTGGTTTTAGTCCTTGTCCAAAAATACTCCTTCTTGAGTTGAATTTCATCGCTTTGGATCATTTTCCAATACTCCTGCAAGAAAGCATGTTTTATCAGTTTTCGTGAATACCTTTAAGCATTTTTGAGCTAAAACGAAAGTAAAAGAGTGCAAATAAGTAGTCAAAATCCCTATTTATAAACTCTCCCAAACTTAAGCTTTTTATTGTCCTCAAGCAAATAAGGTAATTCCCACCTCTACAAGAAAAGAGCTATTTCAGCTAGCTTAAGTTGAATCAAACATACATCAATTGGGACCAACAATTACCCACACACTCATGAATTATCAGCAAGGCAATCTTTTGAATGTTAAAGCACAAATAGCTCTAATGTGACACTTGAGCATCAAGAGTTGACTTTACTCATCAAGTAAGTTCGCACTTTCATGTAGGTCATTGTGGATCCCAAACTCCTCCTTCTATACTCTCTGCTAGCTCATCTCACTTGAAAATGTAGCACTCAATTTAATGATTAGTGAAAGGTTCGCTGATCACTCTCAAAAGAATGTCACAAGTACGACTCTAAGTACCATATGCTTGCCCCTCATGTAGATCACCACTAATGTAAGCTTACTCGGGTTGAGATCACATAGGGATTTTTCGGCATGTTATGAAGGATTTTTAACTAAGGTGGGAAATGCTGGAATAGAACGGGTTCATCTTTACTTAACCACTCCATTTTCTCTTTTTGGCTCATGTTTTCCCGACTCTTTGAGTAATTTTCTTTTCCTTAGGGGAACTAGAAAGACTTGACATCACTCTTTCATGGTCATGATATTCATTTTCTCATTCTTTGTTTTCTCCATGCTTTGCACTTTTTCTTTCTTCTGAATCCCTTCAACCCTTCAAATTATTCACTTTCTTTTTGCGTTTTTCTTTTTGTTCTTTCTTTATTATTCTTTGCCTTTCCTTTTCTTCATTTTTTTTCTCTTTTTGTGCCTTGATACCAATTTGAAACTCCTTGTCTCTCCCCCAAACTTATGTTTTCGCCATTTGTTTCTCATGAGTGCTAAGAAAAGCTCGGGGGCCAAGAGAGGGTCACTATAAAACGGGTAAAGGCTTGTAACATGGTTATCGAATGAAAAAAGGCTTTAGGCTCAAATGGGTTGACTAGGGATAACATCATTGGTAGGCCACAGAAAGTTTTAAAACGGGTTAAGGAGAGCCTACAATCAATTCACAAGCCAACCAAAACTTGGAATTCGCCTAGAAACACATTCGGGGTAAGTTCTAGACCATTCGCACGGGTACTTGGACTTTCAACAATATATCTCACCTTTCACACAACTGGATTGTTAAAGATGATAGAATCGAGGGCCCACAACAAACATATTCAAGGTTGAAAATCGCTAATGGTTCAACTAAACCACTCGATGATTGCCTAAGTCAACACAAGAGTCACAAGGTCACTAACTAGAGCCATTTCTTTCCAAAAACTTATATTTAACCATAAGCATGTAGTTAAGTGTGTTAGTACCAAGTGAAGCATGCTTTGCCCTTCTTTATTCTTTAATACTACTATTTTTACCTAAACATCAAAAACAGACTCAATCCCTTAAGAAGGTTGTCACGCCATCCATCGTTGGGAAGAACCACCCGCTTCACACAAAATCTACCTTTGGAAAGAACCATGGCATTAAGAAAATCATAGGCTTATTGCTCACTTAAATATAAAAAAGAAGCTACTAAATAAAAAAGAAGAAGCTAGTAAAGTGAATAAGAAGCTAGACTACTAATAAAATAAAATAAAGAAGCTATGAAATAAACTACTGAAAGTAAGACAAACAAATATACTAATCGAGGGGAATAGAATATATACATCAAAAGAGAGGGAGGAATATATACATAATGAAAGAGAAAATAAATATAAAAGAAAAAGAGTGTTAAAGTTATTACATGCCAATATCATATCAAACCAACCAAAATAGACCACCCCCTGAATAAGAATAAGCATTGTCCTCAATGCTTAACAAAAATTAGAATAAGGAAGGGTAGAGAGTTAAGAGAACTCCTATGTGGTCTCAGTGTGCATCGCATTATCACCACCCTCAGGCTACTCCAATTGGATCTCATCATCCTCTGCTTGAGGAGTAATGGGGTTGGTGAACATCTGAAGCACCTCCTCAACAGTATGGGCAACAAGGTCTGGCTCGTTAGACTGGCTAGCTGGTGCTTCTGCTGATGGTGCTGCTGGGTATGCTGATACTGATGGATCTTTCTTCATCAGTAAGTCAAATGGGAGATCGCCTACTGATGCAATCTTGGTCATTTCATTTCTCATTCTATCCACTGATTTCTTCGAGGCTTGAGATTTCCTCATCTTCGTCACCTGTTTGCCCAACTCCTCAATAGCTCTCCTATGTGCCACCAGTGTATCCATAATGGTCTTCTGATTGTCCAGGATCTTCTTCAATGTTTCCTCCACTAACGGAGGAACCTATGGTGCTTCTGGATTGAAGACTGTGCTGCAACAACATTGGATATGTCAGACAACTTTGAAGTAGTTATTTGCATCTTGTTGTTGAGACTCGCCAATGTATGGGAGACTCGCAGTACAGTGAGTGGATATTTGGATGAAGCAGGCACTAGTACCAATGCTGATGGTCTAGAAGATGAAGGTGGTGGCATGTCAATTGTCTTGGTGGAAGGACCACCTACTGTGGAAGGCATGGCAGTTATAGAAAGCATAGGAGCTGTAGAAGGCTCAACAGCTGAATCTGTAACCACCATTGATGGATTATCAGACTGGCCAACGGTGGCAGTTGCCTTAACCTTGAACTTTGGGTTTCCCGGACCTTGCAAGGAGTACCATGAGAAGGGCTTCTTGGCCCGCACTTTTGTATCAAAACTCCTCGGCTCCACTTTTGCATTTGTGAGATATTATGTGAGGGTGTTGGGATATGGGAAGGAGATTTCACCTTTTCGGACAATCACTGACATGTTGGCCAACATGATGGTACCAACATTGATTGGGTACCCGACCATGATAGATGCCACCAAAACTGCTCAGGATATTGGAAGATTGTTCTCATCCTTATTTGGCTCAATACGACTACACACAAAAGTTTACCACCCCTTTGTTTCAAAGTTAAGGGTAACCCATGCAATGGGAACACCCGCTGTGATCCACGGTGGTCATGGTCCTGGGGCTGCCAAATATCTGCTAGCCACGGGTGAGCTGCATCACCCATAGCAAGCTTCTCCATGTATTGGATTGCCTCTACCTCCTCAAATCCCAAGTAAGTGTTCAGATTGTTTTGATCCAATCTGACCTTCAAGCTTCTCACTTTGGTCACTTTGGTAACCTTCTTGATGTGTGCCACATTGGCATAAAATTCTTGTACCAAGTGCTCTTTTGCATCCATAACACTCTGGGTGAACCACATCCACCCCTTGCGCTCCCTGAACTGCTTAAGGAAATTTGGATTGTATTTATCAAAATCCTTCAATAAAAACTGTCGCTCAAGTGTGAGCGATCTCTAGGGCCACCAGTCTTTGAACTTTGTGAAGGCTGTCAATATCACAAACATATCTTCCCATATCTTCTTCTTCTTCGATCTCTCTAAGCCGCCCACTCTAGTGTCACCTCCTCTACCATTATTAGGGACATCATCATCATCATGGGAGTGATTATAGAGGAGGGATCTAAACCCTCACTACTGGTATCTAAACCCCAAGAAGAACTTGATGTGGTGGAGGATTTGTTGCGAAGCTGGTATCTCCCTGGAAATTGTGATGGTTGGGACTGAGACTCAGGTTGTTCCTCCACTGAGTGACCCTCGGAGGCTTCCCTAGACGGGATGTAAGAGCTGTATTCTTAGGGCTCTGTGTCCCTACCTCTCTCTGTTGTTTTCTTTTTGGTTAATGCTTTCTTTTGCACTCCCAAAGGTTGAGTACCCTTTCCTCAGCCTCGGGAGGGTTCACCCCTCCCTTTAGATGTATCACCTCTGCCTCGTGATCGAACCATTGTCTGCAATACAAAGCACATTAGTCAGGTTAGTCAAGAATCAGTGTTAACAGTTGTAGAAAGAAAATAATGCTCAGATGTGAAAGTGCGGACCGCACAATATTGAGTGCGGCCACAGGCTGCCCTATGCGGACCACACAATTTTGAAGTGCGTTCGCACAATTGAAGTGCATACCACACAATTTTGAGTGCGGCCGCTCAATACCAGGTTCATAATACTGGTTCTCTGAAGTTTCAAAGTATGGTCGCACACATTTTAATGCGGACCGCACAGTTTGCAGACTGCACGATTTTGAGTGTGGTCCGCACATGGCATGCATACCTTTTTTCCCTAACACAGGATCTGCAGACCGCACAATTTCATGTGTGGCTGCACAATTCAAAATAAAACAACACTGACTTTAGGTTTTGCAATTTTTTGCACAATTAAGACATGGTATTGGAAAAGTAATCATGATACATGGTTTACCCAGCCCTCAATGAGTGAATATGATATTACCCACACAATATTAAGCACACATGAAGACCATTTGAAATTTCAGGCCAAAAAATAACTATACTACTTAAGAACAAAAACTAAGAAAAATTGAAAAATATAAACATGAATTGAACATACCAGTGATGAAGGATGCAGGGGAGAATCTAGACTGATGAAATGAATGTAGGGTGTGAAACAATTTGTGTGCACTGTGCTTGCTTAGGCTCAAAATTTCAGAGTGTTTAAAGTTGTGAATTTTTCTATGAGGATCTATTTATAGGTTGATCAAATTAGGTGAAAAATGCAACTGAGTGTGGCTGCAAAATTTTTGAGTGCGGTCCGCACTCTTTACCTGAATCCAGCTGAATCTCTACGGTCCGCAAAAAGTGAGTGTGGCTGAATAAATTTTTGCGGACCGCACAATTTTATGTGCGGAAGTAGAATGGCCATTTCTCTGCAATTCCAAACTTGAAAGAGTTGCATTTTTGGGTATCCAGTTGTGCAGCCGCAGATTCTTCTCTGTTGTGGAAATCAATTTTGTGCGGTCTGCACTTTTTTAACACTTGGCCATTTTTTCTCGAGCACAGTACCTGCTTCCTTCCTTTTTTTCTCGAGCACAGTGCGACTTTTTCAACACTTGGCCATTTTTTCTCGAGCACAGTGCGACTCTTCCTTCCTTTTGTTCTCGAGCACAGTACCTCAAACCAAAACCTATCTAAAAAGGAAGAAAAAGAAAAATGAAAAGAAACATAGTTTTCCTCCCAAGAAGCGCCTAATTTAACTTCGCGGTACAACGCAGATTACCATCAATCACTTGACATGAATTTATGCCACGACATGGCCATCATCAACTTTCCAAGATATTTCTTCACCCGGTGACCATTGACTCTAAACACTTCATCATTTTTATTCTTCAAGTCTAATGCACCAAAAGGTATCACATTCACAACCTCAAACAGACTACTCCACTTAGACTTCAATTTTCCCGGAAACATCTGTAACCGAGAATTGAACAATAACACAAGATCACCTTCTTTGAACTCCTTATTCCAGATGTACTTGTCATGGAGGTACTTCATCTTTTCCTTATATAAGGAAGAACTTTTATAAGAGTGGTACCGGAATTCATCAAGATCATTCAATTTTGCCACCCTTAAGTTGGCGGAGACATCCCATTCAAGATTAAGCTTCTTCAATGCCCACATAGCCTTATGATCAAGTTCCACCGGAAGGTGGCAAGCTTTCCTGAACACTAACCGGTATAGAGACATACCAATAGATGTTTTGTAAGCCGTCCTATAAGCCCAAAGAGCATCATCAAATTTCTTCGACCAATCCATCTGGCTGGCATTCACTGTCTTTGACAAAATACTCTTGATCTCCCAGTTGGAGACTTCCACTTGCTCGCTTGCTTGAGGATGATTAGGGGTCGATACTTTATGAGTGACACCATACTTGGTGAGTAAGGTATCAAAAGCTTTTTTACAAAAGTGTGACCCCCCATCACTTATAATGGCCCTTGGAGTACCAAATCTTGTGAAGATGTTCTTTTTCAAAAATTCCACCACACATCGAGCTTCGTTGTTGGGTAAAGCCACAGCTTCAACCCATTTTGACACATAGTCCACAACTACCAAAATGTAAGTGTTCCCACAAGAGCTCACGAACGGTCCCATGGAATAAATTCGCCACACATCAAAAATGTCAATTTCCAAGATGGTGGTTAGGAGCATCTCATTTTTCTTAGAAATCCCACCGGCCCTTTGAAATTCATCACAACGCTTGACTAGATCACTAACGTCCTTGTAAAGAGTAGGACTATAGAATCCACAACTCAACACTTTTGCCCTCGTTCTCGCTCCACCATGTTGAACACCATATGTTGAAGAGTGGCAAACCTCAAGAATTTCCACTTGTTCTTCCTCCGGTACACATCGTCGAATCACATCATCGATACAAATCCAGAAGAGATACGGTTCATCCCAATAATAGTCAAGGCAATATCGTTTGAGCTTCTTCCTTTAGTTTGAAGAGAACTCATTCAGTACAATACCACTCGCAAGATAATTTGCCAAGTCGGCGAACCATGGAATCCCGTTCATTGAAATGGCTAGAAGTTGCCCATCGGGGAAGGAATAATTTATCTCAAGGCCGTCATGTGGCCTCCCCTCCTCCTTCAAGAGAGACAAGTGGTCGGACACTTGGTTTTCACTAACCTTGCCGTCTTGAATTTCTAGATCAAACTCTTGCAATAGAAGCAACCACCGCATTAACCTTGCCTTTGAATTCTTTTTTCTCATTAAGTACTGAAGCGACGCATGATCGGTGTGGACAATCGCCTTTGTACCCATCAAGTACAGGTGGAACTTCTCCATAGCAAAGACAATAGCAAGTAGCTCTTTTTTGGTCACTGTGTAGTTGAACTGGGCATCGTTCATGGTCTTACTAGCATAGTAGACTAGATGGAGGATTTTGTTGATACGTTTCCCCAAAACTGCTTCGACTGCCACATCACTTGCATCACACATGAGCTCGAAAGGCAATCTCCAATCTGGCGCGGTGATAATATGAGTAGTAGTCAATTTGGACTTGAGCAATTCGAATGACTTCATGCAATCCTCATTGAAATGGAACTTGGCATCCTTCTCCAAAAGTTTACACAAGGGGTTCACCACTTTGGAAAAATCCTTGATGAAACGGCGATAGAACCCCGCATGACCCAATAATCTCCTCACTCCCTTCACGGATGTAGGCGGTGGGAGTTTAGAAATCACCTCTATTTTGGCCTTGTCGACCTCAATACCATGCTTTGAAATTTTGTGGCCGAGGACAATGCCTTCCTCGACCATGAAATGACATTTCTCCCAATTCAATACCGAGTTTGTATCCTCACATCTTGCCAAGACCTTATCCAAATTTTTCAAACAATCATCAAAATAAACCTCGACTATGGAAAAGTCATCCATGAAGATCTCAAGAAAATCCTCCACCATGTCGGTGAAGATAGCTATCATACACCGTTGAAAAGTCGATGGTGCATTGCATAACCCATATGACATTCACGAGAATCCGAAAGTACCATAGGGACATGTCAAACTAGTTTCTCTTGGTCCTCCGAAGCAATAAGAATTTGATTATAGCAGGAATATCTGGTACACCCCATAGTTTCGTATGTGAAAGTATGTCCGTAAGTCAATTGATGTAAGCTCTGAAATAAGATCATATCTGAAAGTACAAAAAGTAATTTAATTATGTTACCATGGAGGTTGCAAATACTTAAGATCATGGAATACAAGTACCAATAGGGTTGGAAGGCTTAGAATATAAACAAATTGAAGAAAATAAGTTTCGTCGGAAGTCGAAAAGTTAGGAATGTTATAACATGTAATTTTGGGGTGAGACTAGGGTGCTAAAATTTATAAGGAGTTTATGTTATTAGTTATCCTTGTCTTATGATACTCGTGTGTTATGTTTTGAAGTCAGTGAGTTGTGGAAAAAAAGTTGGTAAAGATCATCACAAGTTACATTCATAACTATGCTGAAATTTAGGTCAAATATAGCTGAGCTTTTCTCCCGATTTACTTGAAATTAAGGTATGATCTACATACCAAAATTAAGATCTACGATTCTATTTTCTAATTTATTAAACTGTTCATCGATAAGACATAAGAGTAGAGAGATATTTTCAGTTTCGCGAGACCGCGGAGACATCATAAGTGACAAGTAGGTGTGTCACTAAGGCTTTTTGAGAAATATATTTCGTGTGTTATATGAGGTCTTATTGGGACATATTATATACCAAATTTAAGGTCTTGGAATGTGGTTTCCAATTCTCTTAATCTTTCATTCATACGACGTCTGTATAAAAAGATATAAGTATCGGAAGATTGGCCAATGCGAGGGTGCCAAGCTAGTACCTCTTTGACTTTTCAAAAGTTTATATCTTGGTTTGAGCTCGTATCTATCTTCAATTTTACATATATCCCGACCATATAACACCATAAAAACCTATCTTAATCTCTCCTCATAGGTTTCAAAGAGTATTAACATACGTTGTACGAAATCAAGAAGCGATAACACTAGAACGATCCCTACGATGTAAGTATCGCTATATCGCCACTCTTTTTATTTATAGTTTGAGTTATGGAAGGTACTTAATAGTTAATAAAACGTCTAATTTATTTATTTAAGCTTTAAATATCAATTAAGGTTGATAAATTCATTTCCTAATAGTTAGAACTCACGGGACAGTGATCGGAAGTCGTGAAGTTCGAGTTATTCGATTTGTAGTAAACTATTTTTGTGGGATGTTTCGTGTTGCTTTTGGGATGTCTATTTTGCTGATGTTATATATAGTTTTGGAGGATAAAATGTGTGGATAAACACCACATAATTATGGAATAGTTTTCTGGTTATTCATCGTTACATTTTTAGGTTGTTTGACACTACTTTTGTTGTCGTTTTATGTATGAAGTGATTAGGGTGTGTGGGTTGTTTTGTGATATATTGGTGGAGATAAGGTTGGAAAATAATGCATACATGATGTTATTGTTTTTTTCTTGGTGTTGTTGGTATATGGTATTGGAGGAGGGTCTTGTTATAGGGAAGATGCTTCCCAAATTTACGTAAACGAGCTACTAGCTTAAGTTACAGACTTAGCCTTTGCTCAACACTGATTTTGAATCTCCTTATCTATGATAGATTGAGTTGAATATTTTGAAGAGTTTCTTGGAAGGTATTAAGGACTCAACTTGGTTAAGGTATGTTAAGGCACTTCCTTCTTTCTTTTGGCATGATCTAAAGTGAAATAAACGTACACGATATGCTAATTCATAACGGATCTACTCCTAGAAACTAAGGTTGTCCATGTTATTTCCTTATAAAGTTATTCTAAGCAAGTACGTATGATCCTTGAATCCTACTGAGGTTCATATTGATGGTATGGTGTTCATAATGTTAATCGAAAGTTCAACACCTTACGTCACTCCGAAAGGTTTAGAGCGTGATTCCATGAATCCAGCATGCATTATATATAGTATCTATTTTACTCTACCGAGCCGCATTATAGTCGGCCGGGTATGGCACCTATTGTGCAACCACTGATCAGTTGGGTCTATCGAGCTCCACGTGGTCGGATACGATTCTACCGAGCCGCATTATAGTCGGCCGGGTATGGCACCTATTGTGCAACCACTGATCAGTTGGGTCTATCGAGCTCCACGTGGTCGGATACGATTCTACCGAGCCGCATTATAGTCGGCCGGGTATGGCACCTATTGTGCAACCACTGATCAGTTGGGTCTATCGAGCTCCACGTGGTCGGATACGATTCTACCGAGCCGCATTATAGTCGGCCGGGTATGGCACCTATTGTGCAACCACTGATCAGTTGGGTCTATCGAGCTCCACGTGGTCGGATACGATTCTACCGAGCCGCATTATAGTCGGCCGGGTATGGCACCTATTGTGCAACCACTGATCAGTTGGGTCTATCGAGCTCCACGTGGTCGGATACGATTCTACCGAGCCTTATGAAGGCCGGGTATGTTTTTACCGAGTCCTCTGCGAGGCCGGGTACGATATGATGATGATGATGCCCACAGAGGCGGATGTTTTTAAAAGATTATGTATATATATGTATCACGCATTTCATGTCACTATCACTCAGAGGCACTTAGATGCCACATGTTGTATCTCCTATATCTCTCTTTACATTACTGTTCTTATTTATTCTTTTCTGCCTTACATACTCAGTACTTTATTCGTACTGACGTCCCTTTTTCTGGGGACACTGCGTTTCATGCCCGCAGGTCCCGATAGACAGGTTGAGAATTCTCCTAGTAGTTTATCAGCTCAGTGGAAGGTGTTGGTGTACTCCAGTTTCTCCGGAGTTGCCTATTTGGTCAATATGATTTGGACATGTATTGATTGGTATGGCGGGGCCCTGTCCCGACCTTTATGATGTTTATGTTCTCTTAGAGGCTTGTAGACAGATGTCAGGTATATGGATACTTGTATGGCCTTGTCGGCCTATGTTTTGAGTTTACAAATGATTATGTCAGCCTTATGGGCCCGTATGTCACATGTATAAGTTTCTATATCATGTTGGGTCGTCCTATGCCTACCATTTCCCTATGTTTTATTTTGGTTATGTCATGATGACCCTTTTGGCACATTTACCCATGATAGTACAATAAGAAAGATATGTTATGCTGTTACTCGGTTGACTAAAGTACCGCGTGCCCATCACAGCCTCTGGTTTGGGTCTAGACAATATCCATCAAGGAAATAATAGAAAGCACGACTGGCCATCCTATCAAGCATTTGATCAAGGAATGGAAGTGGGAGATGATCTTTCCTTGTGACTTTGTTGAGCTTGTGATAGTCCATAAACACTCTCCACCAGGTCACCGTTCTTGTAGGAATCAACTCGTTCTTGTCATTGATGACCATAGTCATGCCCCTTTCTTTGGGACACATTGCACCAGAGAGGTCCACGAGCTATCAAAAATAGGGCAAACAACCCCGGCATCCAACCGTTTTATGATCTCCTTCTTCACCACCTCTTACATTGATTCATTTAATCTTCTTTTGATGTTAACCAGAGGGTTTGGCATCCTCCTCCAAATTAATATTGTGCATGCAAAAGGCGGGGCTTATACCCCAAATTCCGCCAATGTCCATAAGATAGCTTTCTTCCTCTTTTGTAGCACTACCAAACTAGAGCCTACCTGCATGTTAGTCGAAAAAGAGGAGAGAATAATCGGTAAAGTAGAACATGCGCCAAGGAATTCATACCTGAGATGTGGAGGCAATGACTTTAACTCCAAAGTGGGAGGCTTCTCGATTGAGGGCTTTTTTGGAGGAGTCTTCCGGTTTTCAAGATCTAAGGACAATTTGCGGGGTTCATAAGTGTACGACCCCATTCCTTGCAATGCATTCATACATTCTACATAGCCATCCTTATCATCATCATCATCATGATTGAGCAATACGGCTGTGATGACCCAAAGGGTCATCTTATAAATTAAGACTCCATTCTAGTCTCATTAGCCTTAAAATGATTAGTTTTATTTACCTCGATTTGCATGCACAATCCGGGAATGAAACCGAAAATCTTTTATGTGAAAATATGAGAAATAGTAATTTTTGAAATTTAAAATTTTGTTTTAGTTGACTTTGTTCAACATTTTTAGTAAACGGACCCGAATATGTGTTCCGACAATCTCGGGAGGTCCGTAATAAAATATGGGACTTGGGCGTATGCCTGGAACTGAATTCCGAAGTCCCTAGCCTTAAAAATCAAGTTTTGAAAGAAATTATCTTGTTGGATTCTTAATGAAATAAAGAAATGAATTAATGTTTGAAACCATTGGTATCAGGCCCGAATTTTGGTTCCGGAGCTCGATACAGGTTATTTATGATGTTTACATCTGGTCTGTGAAATTTGGTAAGAATCGGAGTTGATTTGACATGATTCGGACGTCCAGTTGAGAAATAGTGAAAGTTGAGTGTTCTTGAGAAAAATGATGAGTTTTGAGGTTAAATTCATAGTTTTAGATGTTATTTTCATGATTTGATCGCACGAGCAAGTCCGTATGATGTTTTTAGACTTGCTTGAATATTTTTTTAGAGCCCCGAGGGCTCGGGTGAGTTTCAGATAGGCCACGGGGTGTTTTACACTTATGAAATTTGATGTTTTTGCTGGTTCTGGTGCGCAGGAACTAGTGCTATGCGATCGCATAGCTCTATCCGCGATCGCATAGTGCAAGTTTCAGGGGCCCACCAATTTCTCTACGCGAACACATAGTTTCCCTCGCGAACACACTGGTTAATTGGGTCTGGGGGAGGGGAACCCAAGTACCCTATGCGAATGCAGCCCCCCCCCCCTATGCGATTGCTAAGGCCAATAAGGCCTGACCCTATGCGAACGCAGGCAAGCCCATGCAAACACATAGAAGGCCTGCCCACCCATATAAATACACTTTTAAATGCGGACATAACCCTTTTTCTTCATAATTTTCTAACTAAATAGCCCTAAGGACGAGTTTCTTCAGCAAAGTTCATCCCAAGTTGTTGGTAATAAATTCTAAACTTTACTCTTTCAATTACGCAATGCTTTTCATCACATTTAAATCAAATACTAATATTTTCATGGTAAAGATTGAGGGTTTGGGTAGAATTAGGGAATTTTGTAAAAATCGAATCTTTACCTCGAATTGAGGTCGGATTTCGAAACTAATTGTATATTCGGGCTCGTGGGTGGATGGGTAAACGTAATTTGGTCTGAACCCTGAGTTTGGACCAAGCGGGCCTGAGGTCGGGTTTTAACCTTTTTTGAGAAAGCTTAGGAAAAAATATAATTTTTAGTAAAGTTAGTTCCTTTAGCATTAGTTAATGATACTAAGTCAATTATGGTTAGATTTGAGTGTGTTGGAGGTGAATTCAAGAAGAAAAGCTATAATTGAACAGTGAGTGACCTGCGAAGTTGAGGTAAGTGCTTGATTTAACCTTGACTTGAGGGAATAGGAATCCCCAACTTAATTGTTATGTGAAAATTGCATGTGTGTGGTGTATAGGTGAGATGACGAGTATCTATGCACCACCAAATTGTCTGCTTACATGATCCCTTCCCCGTTTCCAATTTAATTGCTCATGTTTTAATTGTTTCATGCCCATTGTTGTTTCTATGATTATTTGGCTTGTTAATATATTGTTAAGTCTGGTTGCAATTATTTTTGAAAAAAGTATTAGTGTTTTCCTTGGTTTTATTGTGGTACATAAAGATTAAGTGGGCTGACATTGTTTTACGAGATATATATGTATTCCTGTTGGTTCTATTTTTGTGATAATATTGATGAGTCTATGAGAAGTACAATTTTCTATTTATAATTATTGAGATAAAAGTGTTGCGAAAGGCTTGGCCTGAATTATAAAAGTTCTTGATAAATAAATAAATTGATAGTGATAAGGGTGGATAACAAGATAGTGATAAGGGTGGACAGGTAAGGTAAATGATAGCGATAAGGATGGACAGGGGAGATAAATGATAGTGATAAGGGTGGACAGGTGGGATCGGGTTGCACGCCGCAACAAGACAGTGATAAGGGATGATATTTGTGTGTTACTGATTTTAAACACAATGATTTGGAAAAATTTCGGTTTTACTCTACCATTTCTCATATTATGCACATACGGTTATTTTAAAGTAAAGTTTAGAAATTTATGTGAGATCTTGATTACAGCTGAGGCCTGGAATAGGCGACTGATTTATTCTATTTATTGTTGTTGTTTATCTTTCTTATTTGTGTAGAATTGTTTTATTTCTTTATTATTATATATGTTCCTACAGGTTAAGTTATAATTGCCCCGCCGTAGCCTCGTCACTATTTCGCCGAGGTTAGGCTCGACACTTACTCAGTACATAGGGTCGGTTGTACTGATACTACACTCTGCACTCTTTTGTGCAGATCCAGGTACCGGCCAGTAGTAGAGGTTTTAGTAGCGGCTATCCATAATCCGGAGACACGAGGTATATCTGCCGGCGTTTGCAGATCCCGAGAGTCTTCTGTTAGTTCGTAGAGACTATTTTATATTTTCTCAAAACATTTATATTATTTCTTTCAGCCCATTATTTGTAGTATTCTTTAGTAGTTCGTGAATTGTGACACCAGACCCTGGGTAGTCTTAGAGTTATTTATATAATTAGTTCGTGGCTCGGTTTATTTATTATTTATTATTTTATATTTGGAGTTATTCTTTGGAAACCATTAGATTAAGTTTACTTTAAATTTATTTTATTATGTTTAAATGGATAATCAAAGGAAAATAGCTAATCGAACTCTAACATTGGCTTGCCTAGCAAGTGTGGTGTTAGGCGCCATCACGATACCTAAGGTTGAGAATTTGGGTCGCGAAAAGTTAGTATCAGAGCCCTAGGTTTCTTAGGTCTCCCAATTCACAAACAAGCTTAGTAGAGTCTGAAGGATCGGTACGAAGACGTCTGTACTTATCTCTCAGAGGCTATTGAGTTAGGATCCATTTTATTTCTATTCTATCGTGCGATTCTTATTATCTCAAATACTGATTGGATTCTTCTATTCTCTCGTAGATGGTGAGAACACGTGCTTCCTCTTCCGTTGACCAATATTCTGGTCCTCCAACAGCAGCAGCTCCCACTAGGGGTAGAGGCCGAGGCCGCGCTATAGGCCGAGGCAGTGGCAGGACTCAGCCTATTGCTCAAGCACCAGCCCCAGCTGTGGAACATCAAATCAAGATTAATGAGGAGGTTCCAGCTCAGGCTGTTCCAGCGGGACCAGCTCAGGTCCCCGAGGGGTTTATTGCTATCCCGGTTCTTTAGGATGCCTTGGTCCATTTAGTGGGAATTATGGAGAGTGTGGCCCAGACTGGCACATTCCCTGTTGCACGAACCGCATCTCAGGCTGGAGGAAGGGTCCATACTCCTGCTAATCACACTCTAGTTCAGAATACTCCTCAGGTTCAGACCCCAGTAGCCAATCCAGTTGGGGTAATTCAGCCAGTTGCAGCAATGCCGCCCGTTAATGGGGCAGCCATGTCCTCAGATGCTTTGTGGAGGCTGGACAGGTTTATCAAGCTTTTCCCTATTCACTTCAGTAGTGCTACTTCATAGGACCCTCAGGAATATCTGGATAGTTGTCATGAGGTGTTGCATAATATGGGTATTTTGGAGACCAATGGGGTAGATTTTGCTGCTTTTCATATGACTGGTTCTGCCAAGAAATGGTGGAGGGATTATTTGTTGACTAGACCAGTTGGGTCGCCTTCCTTGACTTGGGATTAGTTTTCTCATCTCTTTATAGAGAAGTTTTTGCTTGTTACTACTCGAGAGGAGAAGTGTCGTTAGTTTGAGCGACTACAACAGGGCAGTATGATTGTGACCCAGTATGAGACTCGTTTCGTGGATTTGGCTAGACATGCTATTCTCTTGTTACCCACACAAAGAGAGAGGGTCAGACGGTTTATTGAGGGACTTGCTCAGCCCATCAGGTTGCAGATGGCCAAGGAGACAGGGATCGAGATTTCGTTGCAAGATGCAGCTAATGTGACTAGTAGGGAGATCATTTAGCAGAGGCTATTCTTTCAGGCCATTTCATTCAGCACTACAGGCTTCACATGGTACTCCAGGTGGTCGTGGTTCTTATCTGCCTCCTTCTACTCATCCAGTCTACAGTGCTCCTTCAGCTTCCATTAGAGCACCTCTTCTGCAGAGTTTTCATCGTGGTCAGCCGGTTCGTCCGGGTCAGTTTATGTCACGACCCCAAATCTAAACTAGTTGTGATGGCGCCTATCGTAGGACTAGGCCATCCAAATTAAAACTCAAAACATAAAGCATCTTTAATTTGTATCATTATTAAACTGATAATCCATAAAGGTTTCATTTAATCATTTTTAAATAGATACAACTACACCGAATTTAAATACAACCCCCAATCATTTTTAGAGCATCTATAGAAAATACACAACGCTGGAAAATAAACTCTATAATAGTAATCAGGAGAGAGAGCAGGGTTGCGGACGCGTGCAGCTACCTCGTAAAATCTCGGAGAAGTCTCTGGAATAGATACACAACTCACTCTGCCCGAGCACTTGGATCTGCACACAAGGTGCAGGGACTAATATGAGTATGCCAACTCAGTAGTAATGAAAATAAATCAGGTCTAAGCAGTAAGAAACACATAAAGTCAAATATCATTTCACAATAAACACAGTCTTTCTTTCCAACAGTGAATACGTTAAATCATCACGCTTAAAAAGCCTCTATCAGTAAAAATCCTTTTAAAAGTGTAATTTCCAACAATTTCAGAAAAATGTCCATGAAGTTTAGTGTAAAAATGAAGTAAATCATAAGTAGACAATCGGGCATACCTCACAATCACTCATAATCAGCCCCTCGGGCAATCTCATAATTAGCCCCTAGGGCAACCTCACAGTCACTCATACCTCCCAATCACTCGTCACTCGGCACTCGGCACTCGCACTCAGTAGGTAC
Source organism: Nicotiana knightiana (assembly GCA_005239525.1). Taxonomy (NCBI): domain Eukaryota; kingdom Viridiplantae; phylum Streptophyta; class Magnoliopsida; order Solanales; family Solanaceae; genus Nicotiana; species Nicotiana knightiana. Next base: position 74,783 of record ML395209.1, on the reverse strand, counting down.
CTGCGCTCACTGGGTGTGTACAGACTCCGGAGGGGCTCCTTCATCCCAAGCGCTAATATCAAGCCACCTCGTGGCATATCATATCCTCACAATCAGGCTCTCAGCCTCACTCAGTCAGAAACTCCTCAAAAAGCCACTCGTGCTGTCAGTAAAACGGGGTACCCGGCCCAAAAACATCATTTTATATCTCAACATAGTGTAAATAAGGTTGAGTTTCGAAATCATTTAAACATAACATGACTGGGTGTAAATCATAAGTCAACACAGTGAGGAATAGCAGTAAAAGCACCCAAGGGGTCTAAACAGGTCGGAACAAGGCACAAACATGGCTTACAGCCCAAATATAACAATATTCTGAAAACACGATTTAACATATGATTTAAAAGTAAATACGCAACTCAATAGTTTCCACGGGAAGGACCAAGTCCATATCCCCAATCAGTGCACGCCACACACTCGTCATCCAGCATGTGCGCCATTCCAAAAATAGTGAGAAAATACGAAGTCTGGGGTTTCATACCCTCAGGACAAGATTTACAGTCATTACTTACCTCAAACCGGCCCAAATACTAATCCGCGATGCTCTTGCCTCTCGAATCGGCTCCCGATTGCTCCGAATCTAACAAAAACCAGATTAATATCATCAATATACTCTAAAGGAACAAAGCCCACTTGAAAATTATCAATTTTAACCAAAATCCCCGAAATTGGCCAAACCCGGCCCCCGGGCCCACGCCTCAAAATTCTATAAAAAAAATCACATCACAAGAATCCTCCTCCTTTCCTGAGTCTATGCATACCAAGAGCATCAAAATCGGACCTCAAATGGTCCCTCAAATCCCCATTTTAAAGTCTCTAATTACAAGCCCTAATTATCCAATTTTGTACTAATTTCCCACAAATTTCACCACTAATCAGTCCATAAATCACACATAAATGAGTTTTTAAGTCTAAAAGTCTTACCTCCACGCAGAACTCTCGATTTCCCTCTTCAAAACCCTTCAAAAGCTTCAAACCCGTGCAACAATAGAGGAAAAATTACCAAAATCCGCTAAGGGTCGTATTTATATGTTCTGCCCAGGGATTTTCGAACCTGCGACCATTTTCTCGCACCTACGGACCCGCACCTGTGGTCCCAGGTGCGCACCTGCGAGAATCACTTAAAAGCAAATTTTCCGCACCTGCGATACAAATTCCGCACCTGTGACTCCACAGATGCGGCCCCAGATCCGCATCTGCGGTCATCCTCCTGTCCACCCCAAATCCGCATTTGTAGTCTCTTTTCCGCTTCTGCGAGCCCGCACCTGCGGTCCCCTATCCGCAAGTGCGGTTACACCAGCACCAGCAACTTCAGCTGTAATTTTCCAACTTGAAATCCCCCGATGGCTATCCGAAATCACCCCGAGCCCCTCGGGAACCCAACCAAACATGACAACACATCCCATAACCTTATTCAAAGTTAGTCGAGCCTTCGAAACACCAAAACAATGCAAAAACATGAAATTCACCTCGGATTCAAGCCTATGAACTTTGAAACATTTAAATTCCACCAAGGATGCCGAAACCATCCAAAACACACCCGATTGACCTGAAAATTTGCACACATATCCAAAATGGCACTACGAACCTGCCCCAACTTCCGGAATTCCATTCCGACTCCTATAGCCTATTTTTCACTGCCGACCGGAAATCACCAAAAACTAACTTTCGCCAAGTCAAGCCTAATTCTACACTTGACATCAAAACCACATTCCGAATACACTCCTAAGTCCTAAATCACCTAACGAAGCTATCTGAACCATAAAATCTACATTCCGAGGTCGTTTACCAATAAGTCAACTTACAGTTGACTTTTCCAGCTATTGAACCAAGTTAAGAGACTAAGCGTCTCATTTCTCTCCAAATATCGCTCTGGACCCGAGCCAACCAATCTAACAAAACATAATGAAGTTGAACCACATATAATGAAGTATAAATGAGGGAAATGGGGCTATTCTCTCGGAACGGCCGGCCGGGTCATTACATCCTCCCCCACTTAAACATACATTCGTCCTCGAACGTGCCAAGAGTTGTTCTCCAACACCATCAAACTGCCACGTAACCTCACCATGCACATACCCGGGGGTGATCTCACGCCACCTTATCCCAAATAGGTCCGATAACACACATAACTGAAATTTCACAAGTTGACCTGACCCATAAACCTTTGAACCAAATTCCCACTTCTGAAATACTTTGCAAGATCAAAATTCCACAACTATAAACTGAATAGGTATGGACACGCTGTATCAAGCCATACCCGTAGCCCAAGATGCAATCACATAATATATCGCATGACTCAACACTCATGGAGATAACTCCTAATCACAATAGCTGCTCAAAACAACCCAATATCGGTACATAACCTCTTATCAAGCAATGCCTCACTCTACACTGTCATATACTGCCGATGATGGAAGAAACACATAGGAACTAGCAACCATCATCCGATTAGTATCAATATCCTCACAAATATACTGCAACTAGATCTGGAAGTACCCATTCTAGGTCCGACGACCTCGACTTATCTACGACAAACACTCTAGCAACATGACGCATCAATACAATCCAACCCATAACTTGTGCAACCCGTGCACCCAATAGAAACATCTTACGACTCAAATCATAGAAAAGATTCACACGGGAGGACTATCCTGCCATTAACAATTACCATCACAACCCCATGCTAAAAGCCTGGCACACATCGTAAAATCATAACACACGAATCTGACACCAAAGATCATACCTCCACTTAATTTCGCTATAACGCGATCCCATCCAAACGCCGGTCCACATGAAATACTTCAAGCCACCTTTCTCAAAATCAATAACCATGCGCAATTCGACATCAAGTAATCCAAGTGCATTGCCGTAACCACGGGGAAATCGGACGATACCATGCCACACGAATCCAGAAAGAACATAACCAATATGTCTCAAACTCGCAATACCCAATTAGTTACCTTACTCAATTCTAGTTATAAAACCCAATTAGAGCCGCACCATATGTGCCTATAACCAACGATCACAACTCCTCGCAACACCGAAGGGTAACTCATACATCATTCCAGAACACGAATAAACTAAATGACAATCGAATGGTACATCCCTCAACAATAGAAATTTGGAGTCAACAATTCCGACCCGGTGCAGAACACACACTCATACTGGCCTACCAATAACCATAAATAAAATCTGGTTACCCACACAGATAGATAACTCACTGAAAGTTCACAATGATTGAACCATGGTATATCCTAACATCTGACTAGCTTTGCTCGCATCTTCAAAGTTCACTACAATAAAATAACCTGTTTATGAGAACTCTCAGTCTCGAAGTCATAAAGCGCACCAATTACTATATATGATCTCAACTCCACCGCTCGTATACATAGCACATCCCTAATACTCAATCATTCCACGAGGGATACCCCTATAATTCTTATGCATCACCAAGCAACCTTGAATATCAAGAGTCGATCCAACAAGAGTGTGTCTCAATGCCAATGAAGCACCCTAAACTCCACACATTGACTCTTCAGAAATATATACCCTCATCAAGCCACCCAAAAGTGCTATCATCTACCAAGTCATCTGAAACTGCAAATGCTGCCTAAGAATTTTCGACCTTCCTTCCAGAACTAAACTGTGACCTCACAGATGAAAATCTCACTCTACACGACATACCGCATACACCATGCCATCCTATGATAAACATGAGAACTTCATAACCCCTTTCCGAGCCACAAGCAAGTACGCACCCAACTGGTCAAGAACTTCCCATTTGATCCCATTTAGAAGCAAAATCACTATACATCACCTGCATCTCACGCCAGTAGAAAATATGCATCTCTAACCGTGGTAGAAACCATCGGGAACTATCTGAATCCCATTTGTACAACACCAAACCGTCAGGACTGAATCCTTCTAACTCAACAAAGCTACACAGGTCACCAAAACACAAGAGCATTGATAAGAAACACCTGTAAAACTCATTACCTCATGAACACCCAAAGAACTAATCCTATCCCTTACCATGCCGATCCGACCTACTACCAAGTTGTCCTATTTATCCAAGTTCCTTCTGACTTACCTGCGACTTGGTACTTCTCCTTGACATAATACCGTAATTCTCAACCCAGACTCGCCAGAGGAGACCCAAGCATAACACCATACCGTCTAAGGCTCGTAAGCCACTGAATACTCTCTCAAATATCGCCAAAAGTACCACATTCAAAATACTTACCCTGAAGAACTTCTTGCAAATCTAAAGCCATTACCTTCACTTTCCTGATACTAATATGTAAAATCCATGATAATGTAGAAATGCCATACGTCTTGGCACCCTCCAATGTAAATCTCAGTTCTAGCCCAAAACACACCTTGAAGATTCCCAACAGCTATATTTAACCTTGAATCTGTCAGATCCATTCTCGAGAGTCATCCACTCTACACAAATCTCGATTACACCGATCAAGTAGATAGAACGACCTGACCCCATTTGCACAGAAACATACTAGGAAGTAATCCACACACTGGAAGCAACAAGCAACTCCATACTCTTCAGCCACTACACCTCTTACAATTACAACTCAAGGCATTCTATGATTCTTATGCACCCATAAAGCATAACACAACCCCTATCCAAGATTTCCTTTATTCAAGTCATTCTCGATCTCAACCCCTGCAGGTCATAACTGATTCACCAGTATACCTCGAACCGAACCCAACACTTCACATAATCGTGCAACTAGCTTATCATTAGCAGACTCCCTCACTTGGCTCAAAGCCATAGATAAAAACAAATAGTAACTCATAATGAACATACGCTAACCCTGCCGCCATACCACTGTGAGATTAAACTAATCCTTCATAAGCTCAAATATAACTCAAACAATTTAACATCCCCAATCATCTCCAACCTCGCATTCCCCATTGCAACAGCCGTGCCAACTCCCACAAGTGATCTAAACTCAAATTACAACATATATCAATTACTGGTAAAAGAGAACTTGCTACAAAACAACATAAGGATCACACAACCTCAGCACACCTCACGGGAAATAGCCGTGGCTGCTTAGCCTCACACTGATATCTCTCTATACACTTTCGAAGATCATAGATATTACGCAATTACTTTACCCTCCTACATTAGAACAAACCAATGCCTACCCTCGTGACATCACCATAAGCGGTATAAGAACCTGAAGCTGATGGAAGAACTAACACTGGAGCGGTGGTCAAAGAAATCTTGGGCTTATGGAAGCCCTCCTCACACTCGTCTGGCCACCTGAATACCCTCACTGGACACCACGTGCCCCAAGAATGCTATTAAACAGAGCCAAAAATTCACACCTGGAGAACTTTGCATAAAGCTTCTCCTCCCTCAATCTCTATAATACCCTCCTCAAATGCTGAGTATGCTCCTCCTGGCAAATTGAGTACGCCAGTATGCTATCATTTAATACAATAATGAATGAGTATAAAAACAATTGGAATACACTGTTAATCAAATACATGAGCGCTACCGGGGCATTGGCCAGCACAAAAGACATCACCAGGAACTCATAACACAACAGAACGATCCGCTTCACTCCACAACTAAACAACATGAGAGGTCTTCCAATACACTCACAACTCGAAGCCATATGCCAACTCGAGACAGAAATCAAACACCCAATAGTTCTTTCCACATATCCAACCCATCCCTTTTTGTCACAACCAGGCGATATGAACACATCTCATCCTCAAATCACATTTACCACATAGTCATCCAGTCACAAAACTCCACTGGTAAGGATACAAAAGGACATATAAGTCCACAAACACATATGCTCACACAATGAAATCTCAGCGCTTAATCCACAGAAGGAATCCGGCCTCAAGTCCTCCATACTGGCCCATTATCAACACCCTAAAATCACATTTCATCCATGGAAGTCACAAGCCATCGATGCACAGCTGATACCAAGCGCTCACGTGCACATTCGAATACATGGAAGGAATTCAAGAGTTACGCTTTGGCTGGATAAAATGGATTTGCACGACAAGAATTCAAGAATGTGAGATTTTCCTAAGGGTTTTTTAGCCTCTCGAAGATAAGTACAGACGTCTCCGTATCGAACCGCAAGACTCTACTAAACTTGTTCATGACCGGTGAGTCCTATGTAACCTAGCACTCTGATACCAACTTGTCACGACCCCAAATCTAAACTAGTCGTGATGGCGCCTATCGTGGGACTAGGCCATCCAAATTAAAACTAAAAACATAAAGCATCTTTCATTTATATCATTATTAAACTGATAATCCATAAAGGTTTCATTTAATCATTTTTAAACAGATACAGCTACACCGAATTTAAATACAACCCCCAAGATCCCAGAGTCACTAGTCATGAGCATCTATAGAAAACACACAACTCTGGAAAATAAACTCTATAATAGTAAGCAGGAGAGAGAGCAGGGTTACGGACGCGTGCAGCTACCTCACAAAATCTCTGAGAAGTCTCTGGAACAGATACACAACTCACTTTGCCCTAGCTCCTGGATCTGCACACAAGGTGCAGGGAGTAATGTGAGTACGCCAACTCAGTAGTAATGAAATTAAATCAGGTCTGAGCAGTAACAAACACTTAAAGTCAAATCATCATTTCACAATAAGCACAGTCTTTCTTTCCAACAGTGAATATGTTAAATCATCATGCTTAAAAAGCCACTATCAGTAAAAATCCTTTGAAAAGTGTAATTTCCATCAATTTCAGAAAAATGCCCAAGAAGATTAGTGTAAAAATGAAGTAAATCATAAGTAGCCAACCGGGCCAAAACGTGAATAAGAAACTGCCCCTCGGGCGTAACATCACTCAGAATCAGCCCCTCGGGCATACCTCATAGTCACTCATAATCAGACTCTCAGGCAATCTCAGAGTCACTCATAATCATCCCCTCGGGCAACCTCACATTCACTCATACCTCCCAATCACTCGGCACTCGCACTTAGTAGGTAGCTGCGCTCACTGGGGTGTGGACAGACTCCAGAGGGGATCCTTCATCCCAAGCGCTAATATCAATCCACCTCATGGCATATATTATCCTCACAATCAGGCCCTAGGCCTCACTCAGTCAGAAACTCTCAAAAAACTACTTGGGCTGTCAGTAAAAGGGGGTACTCGACCCAAAAACATCATTTTATATCTCAAAATAGTTTAAATAAGGCTGAGTTTCGAAATCAGTTAAACATAACATGGCTGAGTGTAAATCATAAGTCAACACAGTGAGGAATAGTAGTAAAATCCCCCAAGGGGTCTAAACAGGTCGGAACAAGGCCCAAACATGGCTTACAGCCCAAATATAACAATAGTCCGAAAGCACGATTTAACATATGATTTAAAAGTAAATACGCAACTCAACAGTTTCCATAGGAAGGACCAAGTCCAAATCCCCAATCAGTGCACACCACACACTCATTATCCAGCATGTGCGCCATTCCAAAAATAGTGAGAAAATACGAAGTCCGGGGTTTCATACCCTCAGGACAAGATTTACAGTGATTACTTACCTCAAACTGGCCCAAATATTAATCTGTGATGCTTTTTCCCCTCAAATCGGCTCCTGATTGCTCTGAATCTAACAAAAACCATATTAATATCATCAATATACGCTAAAGGAACAAATCTCACTTGAAAATTATCAATTTTAACCAAAATTCCCGAAATTGGCCAAACCCGAGCCCCGGGCTCACGCCTCAGAATTCTATAAAAAATCACATCACAAGAATCCTCATCCTTTCCCGAGTCTATGCATACCAAGAGCATCAAAATCAGACCTCAAATGGTCCCTCAAATACCCATTTCAAAGTCTCTAATTACAAGCCCTAGTTATCCAATTTTGTACTAATTTCCCCCAAATTTCACCACTAATTAGTGCATAAATCACACATAAACGAGTTTCTAAGTCCAAAAGTCTTATCTCCACGCAGAACTCTCGATTTCCCTCTTCAAAACCCTTCAAAATCTTCAAACTCATGCACCAATGGAGGAAAAATGACCAAAATCCGCTAAGGGTCGTAATTATATGTTCTGCCCAGGGATTTCCGCACCTGCGGACCCTCACCTGTGGTTCTAGGTGCGCACCTGCGAAAATCACTTTAAAGCTAATTTTCCACACCTGCGATACAAATTCCGCACCTGCGACTCCGCAGGTGCGTCCGCATCTGCGGTCCTCCTCCTGTCCACCCAAAATCTGCATCTGCAGTCTCTTTTCCGCTTCTGCGGGCCCGCACCTGCGGTCCCCTATCCGCAGGTGCGGTTACACCAGCACCAGCAGCTTCAGTTACAATTTTCCAACTATAAATCCCTCGATGGCTATCCGAAATCACCCCGAGCACCTCGGGACCCCAACCAAACATGCCAACACATCCCATAACCTTATTCAAAGTTAGTCGAGCCTTCGAAACACAAAAAACAACGCAAAAACATCAAATTCACCTCGGATTCAAGCCTATGAACTTTGAAACTTTTAAATTCTACCAAGGATGCCGAAACCATCCAAAACACTTCCGATTGAACTGAACATTTGCACACATATCCAAAATGACACTACAAACCTGCTCCAACTTCCGGAATTCCATTCCGACCCCTATAGCCTATTTTCCACTATCGACCGGAAATCACCAAACACTAACTTTCGCCAATTCAAGCCTATATCTATACCGGACATCAAAACCACATTCTGAACACACTCCTAAGTCCTAAATCACCTAACGAAGCTATCTGAACCATAAAATCTACATTCAGAGGTCGTTTACCAATAAGTCAACTTTCGATTAACTTTTCCAACTATTGAACCAAGTTAAGAGACAAAGTGTCTCATTTCTCTCCAAAAATTGCTCCGGACCTGAACCAACCAATCTAACACAACATAATGAAGCTAAACCACATATAATGAAGCAGAAACGGGGGAAACGGGGCTATTACTCTCGGAACGACCGGCCGGGTCGTTACATCCTCCCTCACTTAAATATATGTTCTTCGTCGAACGTGCCAAGAGTTGTTCTCCAACACCATCAAACTGCCGCGTAACCTCACCATGCTCATACCCGGGGGTGATCTCATGCCACCTTATCCCAAATAGGTCCGATAACACACATAATTGAAATTTCACAATTCGGTCTGACCGATAAACCTTAGAACCAAATTCCCACTTCTGAGATACTTTGCAAGATCACCAAAACCGAAGAGCATTGCTAAGAAACACCTGTAAAAACTCATTAACTCATGAACACCCAAAGAACTAATCGTATCGCTTACCATGCCGATCCGACCTACTACCAAGTTGTCCTATTTATCCAAGTTCCTTCTGACTTACCTGCGAATTGGTACTTCTCCTTGCCATAATACCACGATTCTCAACCCAGAATCACCACACAAGACCCAAGCATAAGACCATACCATCTAAGGCTCGTAAGCCGCTAAATACTCTCTCAAATATCGCCAGAAGTACCACATTAAAAATACTTACCCTAAAGAACGTCGTGCGAATCTAAAGCCATTACCTTCACTTTCCTGATACTATTATGTAGAAACCATGATAATGTATAAATGCCACACATCTTGGCACCCTCCAACGTAAATCTCAGTTCTACCCCAAAACACACCTTGAAGATTACTAATTGCTATGTTTAACCTTGAATCCGTCAGATCCATTCTCAAGAGTCATCCAATCTACACAAATCTCGATTACAGCGATCAAGTAGACAAAACGACCTGACCCCGTTTACACAGCAACATACTAGGAAGTAATCCACACACTGGAAGCAACAAGCAACTCCATACACTGCACCCACTACATCTCTTACATTTACAACTCAAGGCATTCCATGATTCTTATGCACCCATAAAGCATAACACAACCCCTATCCAAGATTTCCTTTATTCAAGTCATTCTCGATCTCAACCCCTGCAGGTCATAACTGATTCACCAGTATACCTCGAACCGAACCCAGCACATCACATAATTGTGCAACCAACATATCATTAGCAGACTCCCTCGCTTGGCTCAAAGACATAGATCAAAACAAACAGTAACTCATAATGTACATACGCTAACCCTGCGCCATACCACTTTGAGATTCAACTAAATCTTTCATAAGCTCAAATATAACTCAAACCATTTAACATCCCCAATCATCTCCAACCTCGCATTCACCATTGCAACAGCGGTTCCAACTCCCACAAGTGATCTAAACTCAAATTTCAACATATATCAATTACTGGTAATAGAGAACTTGCTACAAAACAACATAAGGATCACACAACCTCAGAACACCTCGCGGGAAACAGCCCTGCCTGCTTAGCCTCACACTGATATCTCTCTATACACTTATGAAGATCATAGATATTACGCAATTACTTTACCCTCCTACATTAGAACAAACCAATGCCTACCCTCGAAACATCACCATAAGAGGTATAAGAACCTGAAGTTGATGGCAGAACTAACACTGGAGTGGTGGTCAAAGAAATCTTGAGCTTTTGGAAGCCCTCTCCACACTCGCCTGACCACCTCAATACCCTCACTGGACACCACGTGCCCCAAGAATGCCACTGAACTGAGCCAAAAATTCACACCTGGAGAACTTTGCATAAAGCTTCTCCTCCCTCAATCTCTATAATACCCTCCTCAAATGCTGAGTATGCTACTCCTGGCTACTTGAGTACGCCAGGATGCTATCATTTAATACAATAATGAATGAGTATAAAAACAGCTGGAATACACTGTTAATCAAATACATGAACTCTACTGGGGCATTGGCATTCCAAAAAGATATCACCAGGAACTGATAACACAACAGAACGATCTTATGCACCCATAAAGCATAACACAACCCATATACAAGATTTCCTTTATTCAAGTCATTATCGATCTCAACCCCTGCAGGTGATAACTGATTCACCAGTATACCTCGAACCGAACCCAACACATCACATAATCGTTCAACTAGTTTATCATTAGCAGACTCCCTCACTTGGCTCAAATCCATAGATCAAAACAAACAGTAACTCATAATGAACATACGTTAACCCCGCCGCCATACCACTGTGAGATTCAACTAATCCTTCATAAGCTCAAATATAACTCAAACCATTTAACATCCCCAATCATCTCCAACCTCGCATTCACCATTTCAACAGTCGTGTCATCTCCCACAAGTGATCTAAACTCAAATTACAACATATATCAATTACTGGTAAAAGAGAACTTGCTACAAAACAACATAAGGATCACACAACCTCAGGACACCTCACGGGAAATAGCCATGCCTGTTTAGCCTCACACTGATATCTCTCTATACACTTCCGAAGATCATAGATATTACGCAATTTCTTTACCCTCCTACATTAGAACAAACCAATGCCTACCATCGAGACATCACCATAAGCGGTATAAGAACTTGAAGCTGATGGCAGAACTAACACTGGAGCAGTGGTCAAAGAAATCTTGAGCTTATGGAAGCCCTCCTCACACTCGTCTGGCCACCTGAATACCCTCACTGGACACCATGTGGCCCAAGAATGCTACTGAATTGAGCCAAAAATTCACACCCGGAGAACTTTGCATAAAGCTTCTCCTCCCTCAATCTCTTTAATACCCTCCTCAAATGCTCAGTATGCTCCTCCTGGATACGTGAGTACGCCAACATGCTATCATTTAATACAATAACGAATGAGTACAAAAACAGCTGGAATACACTGTTAATCAAATACATGAGTGCTACCGGGGCATTGGCCAGCACAAAAGACATCACCAGGAACTCATAACACAACAGAACGATCCGCTTCACTCCATAACTAAACAACATGAGAGGTCGTCCAATACACTCACAACTCGAAGCCATATGCCAACTCGAGACAGAAATCAAACACCCAATAGTTCTTTCCACATATCCAGCCCATCCTTTTTGTCACAACCAGGCGATATGAACACATCTCACCCTTAAATCACACTTACCACATAGTCATCCAGTCACAAAACTCCACTAGTAAGGATACAAAAGGACATATAAATCCACAAACACATATTCTCACATAATGAAATCTCAGCGCTCAAGCCACATACAGAATCTGGCCTCAAGTCCTCCAGACTGGCCCATTATCAACACCCTAAAATCACATTTCATCCATGGAAGTCACAAGCTATCGATGCACAGCTGATACCAAGCGCTCACGTGCGCAGTCGAATACATGGAAGGAATTCAACAGTTACGCTTTGGCTGGATAAAATGAATTTGCATGACAAGAATTCAAGAATGTGAGATTTTCCTAAGGGTTATGTAGCCTCTCGAAAATAAGTGCAAACGTCTCTGTATCGAACCGCAAGACTCTACTAAACCTGCTCATGACTGGTGAGTCCTATGTAACCTAGCGCTCTGATACCAACTTGTCATGACCTCAAATCTAAACTAGTCATGATGGCGCCTATCGTGGGACTAGGCCATCCAAATTAAAACTCAAAACGTAAAGCATCTTTCATTTATATCATTATTAAAATGATAATCCATAAAGGTTTCATTTAATCATTTTTAAACAGATACAGCTACACCGAAGTTAAATACAACCCCCAAAATCCCGGAGTCACTAGTCATGAGCATCTATAGAAAACACACAACTCTGGAAAATAAACTCTATAATAGTAAGCAGGAGAGAGAGCAGGGCAGCGGACGCGTGCAGCTACCTCGCAAAATCTCTGAGAACTCTCTGGAACAGATACACAACTCACTCTGCCCTAGCACCTGGATCTGCACACAAGGTGCAGGGAGTAATGTGAGTACGCCAACTCAGTAGTAATGAAATTAAATCAGGTCTTAGCAGTAAGAAACACTTAAAGTCAAATCATCATTTCACAATAAGCACAATCTTTCTTTCCAACAGTGAATATGTTAAATCATCACGCTCAAAAAGCCACTATCAGTAAAAATCCTTTGAAAAGTGTAATTTCCACCAATTTCAAAAAAATGCCCAAGAAGTTTAGTGTAAAATTGAAGTAAATCATAAGTAGCCAACCGGGAAAAAACGTGAATAATAAACCGCCCCTCGGCGTAACATCACTCAGAATCAGCCCCTCGGGCATACCTAACAGTCACTCATAATCAGCCCCTCGGGAAATCTCAGAGTCACTCATAATCAGCACCTCGGGCAACCTCACAGTCACTCATACCTCCCAATCACTCTTCACTCGGCACTCGGCACTCAGCACTCGGCACTTGCACTCAGTAGGTACCTGCGCTCACTGAGGGTGTGTACAAACTCCGGAGGGGCTCCTTTAGCCCAAGCGCTAATATCAAGCCACCTCGTGGCATATCATATCCTCACAATCAGGCCCTTGGCCTCACTCAGTCAGAAACTCTCAAAAATCCACTCGGGTTGTCAGTAAAACGGGGTACTCGACCCAAAAACATCATTTTATGTCTCAAAATAGTGTAAATAAGGTTGAGTTTCGAAATTAGTTAAACATAACATGACTGAGTGTAAATCATAAGTCAACACAGTGAGGAATAGCAGTTTAAAAGCCCCCAAGGGGTCTAAACAGGTCGGCAAGGCCCTAAACATGGCTTACAGCCCAAATAAAACCATAGTCCAAAAACACGATTTAACATATGATTTAAAAGTAAATACGCAACTCACTAGTTGCCACGAGAAGGACCAAGTCCAAATCCCCAATTAGTGCACGCCATACACTCGTCATCCAGCATGTGCGCCATTCCAAAAATAGTGAGAAAATATGAAGTCCGGGGTTTCATACCCTCCAGACAAGATTTACAGTTATTGCTTACCTCAAACCGGCTCAAATACTAATCCGCAATGCTCTTGCCTCTCGAATAGGCTCCTGATTGCTCTGAATCTAAAAAAACCAGATTAATATCATCAATATACGCTAAAGGAACAAAGCCCACTTGAAAATTATCAATTTTAACCAAAATTTCCGAAATTGGACAAACCCGACACCCCGGGACCATGCCTTGGAATTCTATAAAAAAATCACATCACAAGAATCCTTATCCTTTCCCGAGTCTATGAATACCAAGAGCATCAAAATGGTACCTCAAATGGTCCCTCAAATCCCCATTTCAAAGTCTCTAATTACAAACCCTAATTATCCAATTTTGTACTAATTTCCCACAAATTTCACCACTAATTAGTCCATAAATCACACATAAATGAGTTTTTAAGTCCAAAATTCTTACCTCCATGCAGGACTCGATTTCCCTCTTCAAAACCCTTCAAAAGCTTCAAACATGTGCAACAATGGAGGAAAAATGACCAAAATCCGCTAAGGGTCCGATTTATATGTTCTGCCCAAGGATTTCTGCACCTGCGGCCATTTTCTCGCACCAGCGGACCCGCACCTGCAGTCCCAAGTGCACACCTCCGAGAATCACTTAAAAGCCAATTTTCCGCACCTGCGATACAAATTCCGCACCTGCGACTCTGCAAGTGTGGCCCCAGCTACACATTTGTAGTCTTCCTCCTGTCCACCCAAAATCCACATCTGCAGTCTCTTGTCCGCGGGTGGAGTTACACCAGCACCAGCAGCTTCAGCTGTAATTTTCCAACTTTAAATCCCCCGATGGCTATCCGAAATCACCCCGAGCCCCTCAGGACCCCAACCAAATATGCCAACATATCCCACAACCTTATTCAAAGTTAGTCTAGCCTTCAAAACACCAAAAACAACGCAAAAACATCAAATTCACCTCGGATTCAAGCCTATGAACTTTGAAACTTTTAAATTCCACCAAGGATGTCGAAACAATCCAAAACACTTCCGATTGACTTGATAATTTGCACACATATCAAAAATGACACTACGAACCTGCTCCAACTTTCGGAATTCCATTCCGACCCCTATAGCCTATTTTCCACTGCTGACCGGAAATCACCAAAAACTAACTTTCGCCAATTCAAGCCTAATTCTACATTGGACATCAAAACCACATTCCGAACACACTCCTAAGTCCTAAATCACCTAAAGAAGCTATCAGAACCACAAAATCTACATTCCGACCATCGTTTACCAATAAGTCAACTTCCGGTTGACTTTTCCAACTATTGAACCATGTTAAGAGACTAAGTGTCTCATTTCTCTCCAAAAATTGCTCCGGACCCGAGCCAACCAATCTAACACAATATAATGAAGCTGAACCACATATAATGAAGAATAAACGGGTGAAATGGGGCTATTACTCTCGGAACGACCGGCCGGGTCGTTACAGTTTACGTATCATAAGGGATGTTTTAAGTGTGGTGAATATGGGCATGTTCGGAGGACTTGTTTGAAATATGCAGGTAATTAGCTTCAGCATCAGGGTTCTCGTGCTATAGTTCTGGCACCACCTCCAGTACCACCTGCCCAGCCAGCAAGGGGTAGGGGTCAGGTAGTTAGAGGTAGAGGCCAGAATGTTAGAGGTGGAGGTCAGATAGCTAGAGGTGGAGGTCCTCCCAGAAATGTGGCTCAGGGTGGCGGGGCCCAGCCCCGATTATATGCATTTCCAGCCAAGCCTGAGGCAGAGTCCTCCGATGCTGTTATTACAGGTATCATCTGAGTTTGTGATAGAACTACTTCAGTTTTGTTTGATCCGGGGTCTACTTATTCTTATGTTTCATTTAATTTTCCTCTTATTTGGGGGTGCCCCGTGATTCCTTGAGTGTTCTTATTTATGTGTCTATACCGGTGGGGGGTGCTATTGTGGTAGATCGTGTGTATCATTCGTGCGTAGTAGTCATTTAAGGTCTTAAAAACTAGTGTGGATCTTTTAATCCTAGACATGGTTGATTTTGATGTTATATTGGGCATGGAATGGTTGTCGCCTTATTATGCCATCTTGGACTGTCACGCCAAGACAATTACCTTAGCATTGCCGAGGTTGCCTCGATTAGAATGGAAAGGGACTCCTAGTCATTCTCCCAGCCGAGTGATTTCATATGCCAAGGCTCGCCGCATGGTGGAGAAGGGGTGTTTGGATTATTTGGGTCATATTCGTGACTCAGATGCCAAGGTTTCTTCTACAGAGTCAGTTCCTATTGTTCGTGAGTTTCCTGAGGTATTTCCTGCAGACCTTCCGGGGATGCCACCCGATAGGGATATTGATTTTTGTATTGATGTGGCTCCGGGCACTCAGACATTTCTATTCCTCCATATTGGATGGCCCCACCAGAACTGAAGGAGTTGAAACAACAATTACAAGACTTTCTAGATAAGAGTTTCATCAGACCTAGTATCTCGCCTTGGGGTGCACCAGTTTAGTTTGTAAAGAAGACAGATGGTTCGATGAGCATGTGTATAGATTATCGGCAGCTGAATAAAGTTACTACCAAGAATAAGTATCTGTTGCCGAGTACTGATGACTTATTTGATCAGCTTCAGGGTGCTAGAGTATTTTCAAAAATTGATTTGAGATCGGGCTATCATCAGCTGAAGATTAGGGCGTCCGATGTTCCTAAGACAGCCTTTCGTACGAGGTATGGGCACTACGAATTTTTGGTTATGTCCTTTGGGCTAACTAATGCTCCAGAGACCTTTATGGATTTGATGAATCGGGTGTTCAAGCCCCATCAGGACTCTTTCATGATCGTGTTCATTGATGATATTCTAATATACTCCCGCAGTCGAGAAGAGCATGAGCAGCACCTCCGTATAGCCCTCCAGACTTTGGGAGATAATCAGTTGTATGCCAAGTTCTCAAAATGTGAGTTCTGGTTAGTTTCAGTAGCCTTCTTGGGTCATATCGTATCAGCTGAGGGTATTCAGGTTGATCCTAAGAAGATAGAGGCAGTAAGATTTGGCCTAGACCCACTATAGCCACGGAGATCAGAAGCTTCTTGGGTTTGGTGGGTTACTACCGTCGTTTTGTAGAGTGGTTCTCATCCATAGCAGCCCAAATGACTAAATTGACTCAAAAAGGAGCCCCATTTAAATGGTGAGACGAGTGCGAGGAGAGCTTTCAGAAGCTCAAGACAGCCTTGACTTCAACACCAGTGTTGGTGTTACCATCAGGTTCGAGTTCTTTCACGGTGTATTGTGATACTTCCCGAGTTGGACTTGGAGCAGTATTGATGCAGGATGGCATGGTGATTGCATATGCGTCTCGGCAACTGAAAGTCCATGAGAAGAATTATCATGTTCATGACTTGGAGTTGGCAGCCATTGTTCATGCATTGAAAATTTGGAGGCACTATCTTTATGGCGTGTCGTGTGAGGTTTTCATTGACCATCGCAATCTCCAGTACTTATTTAAGCAAAAGGATCTAAATTTAAGACAGCATAGATGGTTAGAGTTACTGAAGGATTATAATGTCACTATATTGTATCACCCAGGGAAGGCCAACGTGGCGGCCGATGCACTGAGTAGGAAGGTGGTGAGTATGGGCAGCCTTGCGTATATTCCAGTCGGTGAGAGACCGTTAGCTTCAGATATTCAGACGTTGGCTAATGAGTTCATGAGGTTGGATATTTAGCCCAGCAGTGTTCTATCTTGTACAGTCGCCCGGTCTTCTCTAATTGAGCGTATCCAAGAGCGGCATGATGATGACCCGCACCTGATGGTTCTTAGGGACACAGTTCGGCGCGGTGGTGCCAAACATGTTACAGTTGGAGATGATGGTGTTTTGAGGATGCAAGGTCGTATATGTGTGCCTAATGTTGATGGTCTTCGTGAGTTGATTCTTGAAGAATCTCACAGTTCTAGGTATTCTATTCACCCAGGTGCAGCCAAAATGTACCAAGACTTGAAGCAACATTATTGGTGGAGAAGGATAAAAAAGGACATTGTTGCGTATGTGGCTCGTTGCTTAAATTTTCAGCAGGTGAAATATGAGCATCAGAGATCCGGTGGTTTGCTATAGCATATAGAGATTCCTGAGTGGAAGTGGGAGCGTATCACTATGGACTTCGTCGTTGGACTCCCACGGACTCAGAGGAAATTTGACGCAATTCGGGTTATTGTGGATAGGCTGACTAAATCAGCACATTTCATTCCTATGGCGAGTACTTATACTTCGGAGCGGTTGGATGAGTTATATATTTGGGAGATTGTTCGCCTTCATGGTGTGCCCGTGTCTATCATTTCTGATTGGGGTACGCAGTTTACTTCACACTTTTGGAGGGCAGTTCAGTGTGAGTTGGGTACCCGAGTGGATTTGAGCATAACATTTCACCCTCAGGCTGACGGGCAGTCCGAGCGTACCATTCAGATTTTGGAGGATATGCTATGCGCTTGTGTAATTGACTTTGGAGGTGCGTGGGATCAGTTCTTGCCGTTAGCGGAGTTTTCTTATAATAATAGCTATCAGGCGAGCATTCAGATGGCTCCTTATGAAGCATTATGTGGTAGACGGTGTAGATCGCCAATTGGGTGGTTTGAGCCGGGAGAGGCTCGGTTATTGGGTACAAACTTAGTTCAAGAGGCCTTAGATAAGGTCAAGATTATACAGGATCGACTTCGTGCAGCTCAGTCTAGGCAAAAGAGTTACGTCGATCGTAAGGTTCGGGATGTGGCATTCACAGTTGGAGAGAGAGTATTACTTCGGGTATCACCCATGAAGGGTGTTATGAGATTTGGAAAGAAGGGTACGTTGATCCCAAGGTATATCGAACCATTTGAGATTCTTGATAGAGTGGGGGAAGTAGCTTATAGACTTGTGTTTCCTCCAGGTTTATCCTTAGTTCATCGGGTATTTCATGTATCTATGCTCCGAAAATATCATGGTGACCTGTCCCACGTGTTAGATTTTAGCTCTGTCCAATTGGACAAAGATTTGACTTATGAGAAGGAGCCGGTAGCCATTCTAGACCGGCAGGTTCGTCAGTTGAGATCAAAGAGTTACCCTTCAGTTCGAGTGCATTGGAGGGGACAACCTGTTGAGGCAGCTACTTGGGAGTCTGAGTCGGACATGCAGAGTAGATATCCCCACTTGTTTACCAGTTCAGGTAATTTTCTATGTCCATTCGAGGTCAATCTTTTGTTATAGAGGTGGAGATTTTGAAGACCCAAAGGGTCATCTTATAGATTAGACTCCATTCCATGCTCATTAGCCTTAAAATGATTAGTTTTATTTACCTCGATTTGCATACGCATTCCGGGCGTGAAACTGGAAAGCTTTTATGTGAAAATATAAGAAATAGTAATTTTTGGAATTTAAAATTTGATTTTAGTTGACTTTGTTCCACATTTTTAGTAAATTTCGACGATCCCAAAAGGTCCGCATTAAAATATGGGACTTGGGCGTATGCCCGGAACTGAATTCGGAGGTCCCTAGCCTTAAAAATCAATTTTTGAAAGAAATTGTTTTGTTGGATTCTTAATGAAATAAAGAAATGAATTAATGCTTGAAACCGTTGGTATTTGGACCCGTATTTTGGTTTCGGAACTCGATACAGGTTTGTTATGATTTTTACATCTTATCTATGAAATTTGGTTAGAATCGGAGTTGATTTGACGTGATTCGGACGTCCAGTTGAGAAATAGTGAAAGTTGAGTGTTCTTGAGAAAAATAATGAGTTTTGAGGTTAAATTCATAGTTTTAGATGTTATTTTCATGATTTAATCGTACGAGCAAGTCTGTATGATGTTTATAGACTTGCGTGCATATTTTGTTTAGAGCCCTGAAGGCTCGGGTGAGTTTCGGATAGGCCACGGGGTGTTTTACACTTATGAAAATTGTTGTTTTTGTTGGTTCTAGTGTGCAGGGAAATAGTGTTATGTGATCGCATAGCCCTATCCGCGATCGCATAGTGAAAGTTTCAGGGGGCCACCAGTTGTGCTATGCGAACGAATAGTTTCCCTCGCAAACGCACTGGGTTAATTGGTCCTTGGGGGAGGGAAACCCAAGTACCCTATGCGAACGCAGTCCCCCTACGCGATCGCCAAGGACAATAAGGCCTGACCCTATCCGAACGCGGGCAGGCCCATGCGAACACATAAAAGGCCTACCCAGCTATATAAATACACTTTTAAACGCGGACAAAACCCTTTTTTCATAATTTTCGAACTAAACAGCCCTAAGGACGAGTTTCTTCATCAAAGTTCATCCCAAGTTGTTGGTAATCAATTCTAAACTTTACTCTTTCAATTACCCAATGCTTTTCATCACATTTAAATCAAAAACTAAGAATTTTCATGGTAAAGATTGAGGATTTGTGTAGAATTAGGGAATTTTGTAAAAATTGAATCTTTACCTCGAATTCAGGTCGGATTTCGAAACTAATTGTATATTCGAGCTCGTGGGTGGATGGGTAACGTAATTTGGTCCGAACCCCGAGTTTGGACCAAGCAGGCCCGGGGTCGGGTTTTAACTTTTTTTGAGAAAACTTAGAAAAAATTATAATTGTCAGTAAAGTTAGTTCCTTTAGCATTAATTAATGATACTAAGTCAATTATGGTTAGATTCGAGTGTGTTGGAGGTGAATTCAAGAGGAAAAGCTATAACTGAACAGTGAGTGGCCTGCGAAGTTGAGGTAATTACTTAGTTTAACCTTGACTTGAGAGAATAGGAATCCCCAACTTAATTGTTATGTGAAAATTGCATGTGTGTGGTGTATAGGTGAGGTTACGAATATCTATGCACCACCAAATTGTCTGCTTACATGATCCCTTCCCCATTTCCAATTTAATTGTTCATGTTTTAATTGTTTCATGCCCATTGTTATTTCTATGACTACTTGGCTTGTTAATTTATTGTTAAGTCTGGTTGCAATTATTTTTGAAAAAAGTATTAGTGTTTTCCTTTGTTTTATTGTAGTACATAAAGATTGAGTGGGTTGAAATTATTTTACGAGATATATATGTATTCCTGTTGGTTCCATTTTGTGATAATATTGATGAGTCTATGAGTAGTACAGTTTTCTGTTTACAATTGTTGAGATAAAAGTGTTGTGAAAGGCTTGGCCTGAATTGTAAAAGTTCTTGACAATTAAATAAATTGATAGTGATAAAGGTGGATAACAAGATAGTGATAAGGGTGGACAGGTGAGGTAAATAATAGTGATAAGGGTGGACAGGGGAGATAAATGATAGTGATAAGGGTGGACAGGTGGGATCGGGTTGCACGCCGCAACAAGACACTGATAAGGGAGGATATTTGTGTGTTACTGATTTTAAACACAATGATTTGGAAAATTTCGATTTTCCTATATTGTTTCTCATATTATGCACATACGGTTATTTTATAATAAAGTTTGGAAATTTATGTGAGATCTTGATTACAGCTGAAGCCTGGAATATGCGACTGAGTTATTCTGTTTATTGTTGCTGTTTATCTTTCTTATTTGTGTAGAATTTTTTTATTGCTTTATTATTATATATGTTGCTACAGGTTAAGTTATAATTGCCCCGCCGTAGCCTCGTCACTACTTCGCTGAGATTAGGCTCGGCACTTACTCAGTACATGGGGTCGGTTGTACTTATACTACACTCTACACGCTTTTGTGCAGATCCAGGTACCGTCTAGGAGTAGAGATTTTAGTAGCGGCTATCCATTATCCGGAGACACGAGGTATATTTGCCGGTGTTCGCAGATCCCGAGAGTCTTCTCTTAGTTCGTAGAGACTTTTTATATTTTCTCAAAACAGTTATATTATTTCTTTCAACCCATCATTTGTAGCAATTCTTTAGTAGTTCGTGAATTGTGACACCAGAACCTGGGGTAGTCTTAGAGTTATTTACATAATTAGTCTGTGGCTCGATTTATTTATTTATTTATTATTTTATATTTGGAGTTATTCTTTGAAAACTATTAGATTAAGTTTACATTAAATTTATTTTATTATGTTTAAATGGATAATCAAAGGAAAATAGCTAATCAAACTCTTAACATTGGCTTGCCTAACAAGTGTGGTGTTAGGCGCCATCACGATTCCTTAGGTTGGGGATTTGGGTCGTGACAACTTGGTATCAGAGTCCTAGGTTGCTTAGGTCTCACAATTCACGAACAAGCTTAGTAGAGTCTGAAGAATCGGTTCGGAGACGCCTGTACTTATCTCTCAGAGGCTATTGAGTTAGGAAACAACTCTATTTTATTTTTATTCTACGTGTGATTCTTGTTATCTCAAATACTGATTGGATTCTTCTATCCTCTCGCAGATGGCGAGAACACGTGCTTCCTCTTCCACTGACCAACATTCTATCCTCAAGCAGTAGCAGCTCCTACTAGGAACAGAGTTTGAGGTCGCGCCAGAGGCCGAGGCAGTGGCAGGACACAGCCCATTGCTCAGGCAGAAGCCCCAGTTGTGGAACCTCAGATCGAGATTAATGAGGAGGTTCCAGCTCAGGTCATTCCAGCGGGACCAGCTCAGGTCCCTGAGGGATTTATTGCTACCCCGGTTCTTCAGGATGCCTTGGTCCATTTAGTGGGCACTATGGAGAGTGTCGCCCAGACTAACATATTCCCTATTGCAGCAGCCGTATCTCAGGCTGGAGGAAGGGTCCAGACTCCTGCTACCCACACTCCGGTTCAGAATACTCCTTAGGTTTAGACCCCAGCAGCCAATCCAGTTGGGGTAATTCAGCCAATTGCAGTAGTGCCGCCCGTTAATGGGGCAGCCATGTCCTCAGATGCTTTATGGAGACTGGACAGGTTTATCAAGCATTTTCCTGTTCACCTCAGTAGTGCTACTTCATAGGACCCTCAGGAATATCTAGATAGTTGTCATGAGGTGTTGCGTAAATGGGTATTTTGGAGACCAATGGGGTCGATTTTGTTGCTTTTCATATGAATGGTTCCGCCAAGAAATGGTGGAGGGATTATCTGTTAACTATACCAGCTGGGTCGCCTTCCTTGACTTGGGATCAGTTTTCTCATCTCTTTATGGAGAAGTTTTTTCCTGTTACTACTCGAGAAGAGAAGCGTCGTCAGTTTGAGCGACTACAGCAGGGTAGTATGACCGTGACCCAGTATGAGACTCGTTTCGTGGATTTGACTAGATATGCTATTCTCTTGTTGACCACAGAGAGAGAGAGAGAGAGAGAGAGAGGGTCAGACGGTTTATTAGGACCTTGCTCAGCCCATCAGGTTGCAGATGGCCAAGGAGGCAGGGACCGAGATTTCATTGCAGGATGCAGCTAATCTGGCTAGGAGGGTTGAGTCAGTTCTCGAGATGGGAGGTCAGGAGTCTGACAAGAGACCTCGCCATTCCGGTGGTTTCAGTGGTGCCTCATCTGGAGGCGGGACTTCATTTAGCAGAGGCCATTCTTCCAGTCCATTTCATTCAGCACTATAGGCTTCACATGGTACTTCGGGTGGTCGTGGTTCTTATTTTCCTCCTTCTGCTCAGCCAGTCTACAGTGCTTCTTCAGCTCCCATTAAAGCACCTCCTATCCAGAGTTTTCATCATGGTCAGCCGGTTCGTCCGGGTCAGTTTACGTAATCAGCTTCAGCATCAAGGTTCTCGTGCAATAGTTCCGGCACCAGCTCCAGTACCACCTGCCCAGCCAGCAAGGGGAAGGGGTCAGGTAGTTAGAGGTAGAGGCTAGAATGTTAGAGGTGGAGGTCAGATAGCTAGAAGTGGAGGTCCTCCCTGAAATGTGGCTTAGAGTGGAGGGTCCCATCCCTGAGTATATGCATTTCCAGCAAGGCCTGAGGCAGAGTCCTTCGATGCTGTTATTACAGGTATCATCTCAGTTTGTGATAGAGCTGCTTCATTTTTGTTTGATCCGGGATCTACTTGTTCTTATGTTTCATCCTATTTTGCCTCTTATTTGGGGGTGCCCCGTGATTCCTTGAGTGTTCCTATTTATGTGTCTACACCGGTGGGGGTGCTATTGTGGTAGATCATGTGTATCGTTCGTGCGTAGTAGTCACTTAAGGTCTTAAAACTAGTGTGGATCTTTTACTCCTAGACATGGTGGATTTTGATGTTATATTGGGCATGGATTGGTTGTCACCTTATTATGCCATCTTGGACTGTCACTCAAGGACAGTTAGCTTAGCAATGCGGGGGTTGCCTCGATTAGAATGGAAAGGGACTCCTGGTCATTCTCCCAGTCGAGTGATTTCATATGCCAAGGCTCGTCGCATGGTGGTGAAGGGGTGTTTGGCTTATTTGGCTCATATTCGTGACTCTGATGTCGAGGTTTCTTCTATAAAGTCAGTTCCTAATGTTTGTGAGTTTCCCGAGGTATTTCCTGCAGACATGTCGGGGATGCCACCCGACAGGGATATTTATTTTTGTATTGATGTGGCTCCGGGAACTCAGCCCATTTTTATTCCTCCATATCGGATGGCCCCACCAGAACAGAAGGAGTTGAAAGAACAATTGCAAGACTTGCTAGATAAGGGTTTCATCAGACCTAGTGTCTCACCTTGGGGTGCACCGGTTTTGTTTGTATAGGAGAAAGATAGGTCGATGAGGATGTGTATAGATTACGGCAGCTGAATAAAGTTACTATCAATAATAAGTATTTTTTGCCGAGGATTGATGACTTATTTGATCAGCTTCAGGGTGCTAGAGTATTTTCGAAAATTGATTTGATATCGGGCTATCATCAGTTGAAGATTAGAGCGTCCGATGTTCTTAAGAAAGCCTTTCGGACGAGGTATGGGCACTACGAATTTTTGGTTATGTCCTTTGGGATGACTAATGCTCCAGCGGCCTTTATGGATTTGATGAATTGGGTTTTCAAGCCCCATATGGACCCTTTCTTGATCGTGTTCATTGATGGTATTCTAATATACTCCCGCAGTCGGGAAGAGCATGAGCAGCACCTCCATATAGCCCTCCAAACTTTGAGAGATAATGAGTTGTATGCCATGTTTTCAAAATGTGAGTTCTGGTAAGATTCAGTAGCCTTCTTGGGTCATCTCATATCAGTTGAGGGTATTCAGGTTGATCCTAAGAAGATAGAGGCAGTCAAGAATTGGCCTAGACCCACTTCAACCACGGAGATCATAAGCTTCTTGGGTTTGGGGGGTTACTACCGTCATTTTGTAGAGGAGT
This sequence comes from Nicotiana knightiana, assembly GCA_005239525.1. Taxonomy (NCBI): domain Eukaryota; kingdom Viridiplantae; phylum Streptophyta; class Magnoliopsida; order Solanales; family Solanaceae; genus Nicotiana; species Nicotiana knightiana. Next base: position 49,760 of record ML395209.1, on the reverse strand, counting down.
TCTCATCCATAGCATCCCCAATGACTAAATTGACTCAGAAAGGAGCCCCATTTAAATGGTCAGACGAGTGCGAGGCGAGCTTTCAGAAGCTTAAGACAGCCTTGACTTCAAAACCGGTGTTGGTGTTACCACCAGGTTCGGGTTCTTTCAAGGTGTATTGTGATGCTTCCCGAGTTGGACTTGGAGCAGTATTGATGCAGGATGACAGGGTGATTGCATATGCGTCTCGGCAACTCAAAGTCCATGAGAAGAATTATCATGTTCATGACTTGGAGTTGGCAGCCATTGTTCATGCATTGAAAATTTGGAGGCACTATCTTTATGGCGTGTCGTGTGAAGTTTTCACTTACCATCGCAGTCTCCGGTACTTATTTAAGCAAAAGGATCTAAATATGAGGCAACGGATATGGTTATAGTTACTAAAGGATTATGATGTCACTATATTGTATCACCCAGGGAAGGCCAACGTGGTGGTCGATGCACTGAGTAGGAAGGCGGTGAATATGGGCAGCCTTGCGTATATTCCAGTCGGTGAGAGACCGCTAGCTTTATATATTCAGACATTGTCTAATCAGTTCGTGAGGTTGGATATTTCTCCCAGTAGTTTTCTAGCTTGTACAGTCGCTCGGTCTTCTCTAATTGAGCGTATCCGAGAGCGGCAGGATGATGACCGCATCTGATGGTTCTTAGGGACACAGTTCGGCGGGTGGTGCCAAGTAGGTTACAGTTGGAGATGATGGTGTTTTGAGGATGCAGGGTCATATATGTGTGCCTAATGTTGATGGTCTTCGTGAGTTGATTCTTGAAGAAGCTCAAAGTTCTAAGTATTCTATTCACCCAGGTGCAGCCAAAATGTACCAATACTTGAGGCAGTATTATTGGTGGAGAAGGATGAAAAGGGACATTGTTGCGTATGTGGCTCGTTTCTTAAACTGTCAGCAAGTAAAGTATGAGCATGATATAGCTGATGGTTTGCTACAGCATATAGAGATTCCTGAGTGGAAGTGGGAGCGTATCACTATGGACTTCATCATTGGACTCCCACGGACTCAGAGGAAATTTGACGCAGTTTGGGTTATTGTGGATAGGTTGACTAAATCAACACATTTCATTCATGTGGTGAGTACTTATACTTCGGAGCGGTTAGCTGAGTTATATATTCAGGAGATTATTCGCCTTCATGGTGTGCCTGTGTCTATCATTTCTGATCGGGGTACATAGTTGACTTCGCACTTTTGGAGGGCAGTTCAGCGTGAGTTGGGTACCCGGGTGGATTTGAGCATAGCATTTCACCCTCAGACTAACGGGCAGTCTGAGCGTACCATTCATATTTTGTAGGATATGCTATGTGCTTGTGTAATTGACTTTGGAGGTTCGTGGGATCAGTTATTGTCGTTAGCGGAGTTTGTTTATAATAATAGTTATCAGTCGAGCATTCAGATGGATCCTTATGAGGAATTATATGGTAGACGGTGCAGATCGCCAATTAGGTGGTTTGAACCGGGAGAGGCTCGGTTATTGGGTAGAGACTTATTTTAAGAGGCCTTAGATAAGGTCAAGATTATACAGGATCGACTTCATGCAGCTCAGTCTAGGCAAAAAAGTTACGCCAATTGTAAGGTTCGGGATGTGGCATTCATGGTTGGAGAGAGAGTATTACTTCGGGTATCACCCATGAAGGGTGTTATGAGATTTGGAAAGAAGGGTAAGTTGAGCCCAAGGTATATCGGACAATTTTAGATTCTTGATAGAGTGGGGGAAGTAGCTTATAGACTTGCGTTGCCTCCAGGTTTATCCTCAGTTCGTCCGGTATTTCATGTATCTATGCTCCGGAAATATCATGGTGACCCGTCCCACGTGTTAGATTTCAGCTCTGTCCAATTGGACAAAGATTTGACTTATGAGGAGGAGCCGGTAGTCATTCTAGACCGGCAGGTTCCTCAGTTGTGATCAAAGAGTTACCCTTCAGTAAAATATGCGACTTGGGCGTATGCCCGGAACTGAATTCTGAGGTCCCTAGCCTTAAAAATCAATTTTTGAAAGAAATTATTTTGCTTGATTCTTAATGAAATAAAGAAATAAATTAATATTTGAAATCGTTTGTATCGGGCCCGTATTTTGGTTCCAGAACTCGATACAGGTTTTTATGATGTTTACATCTTATCTGTGAAATTTGGTAAGAATCGGAGTTGATTTGACATGATTCAGACGTCAGGTTGAGAAATAGTAAAAGTTGAGTGTTCTTGAGAAAAATAATGAGTTTTGAGGTTAAATTCATAGTTTTAGATGTTATTTTCATGATTTGATTGCACGAGCAACTCCGTATGATGTTTCTAGACTTGCGTGCATATTTTGTTTAGAGCCCCGAGGGCTCGGGGTGAGTTTTGGATAGGCCACGGGGTGTTTTACACTTATGAAAATTGTTGTTTTTGCTGGTTCTGGTGCGCAGGGAATTAGTGCTATGCGATCGTATAGCCCTATATGTGATCTCATAGTGCAAGTTTTAGGGGGCCACCAGTTGTGCTATGCGAACACATAGTTTCCCTCGCGAACGCACTGGGTTAATTGGGCCTGGGGGGAGGGGAGCCAAAGTACCCAATGCGAATGCAGCCCCCCCCCCCCTTACGCGATCGCCAAGGCCAATAAGTCCTGACCCTATGCGAATGCGGGCAGGCCCATGCGAACGCATAGAAGACCTGCACAGCTATATAAATACACTTTTAAACGCGGACAGACCAACTTTCTTCATAATTTTCGAACTAAGCAGCCCTAAGGACGAGTTTCTTCATCAAAGTTCATCCCAAGCTTTTGGTAATCAATTCTAAACTTTACTCTTTCAATTACCCAATGCTTTTCATCACATTTAAATCCAAAACTAAGAATTTTTATGGTAAAGATTGAGGGTTTGGGTTGAATTAGAGAATTTTGTAAAAATTGAATCTTTACCTCGAATTGAGGTCGGATTTCGAAACTAATTATATATTCGGGCTCGTGGGTGGATTGGTAAACATAATTTGGTCCGAATCCCGAGTTTGGACAAAGCGGGTCCGGGGTCGGGTTTTAACTTTTTTTGAGAAAACTTAGAAAAAATTATAATTTTCAGTAAAGTTAGTTCCTTTAGCATTTATTAATGATACTAAGTCAATTATGGTTAGATTCGAGTGTGTTGGAGGTGAATTCAGGAGGAAAAGTTATAACTGAACAGTGAGTGGCCTGCAAAGTTGAGGTAAGTTCTTGGTTTAACCTTGACTTGAGGGAATAGGAATCCCCAACTTAATTGTTATGTGAAAATTGAATGTGTGTGATGTATAGGTGAGGTGACGAGTATCTATGCACCACCAAATTGTCTGCTTACATGATCCCTTCCGCGTTTCCAATTTAATTGCTCATGTTTTAATTGTTTCATGCCCATTGTTGTTTCTATGATTACTTGGCTTTTTAATTTATTGTAAAGTCTGGTTGCAATTATTTTTGAAAAAAGTATTAGTGTTTTCCTTGGTTTTATTGTGGTACATAAAGATTGAGTGGGTTGATTTTTTTTTACGAGATATATATGTATTCCTGCTGGTTCCTTTTTTTTGATAATATTGATGAGTCTATGAGAAGTACAGTTTTCTGTTTACAATTGTTGTAATAAAAGTATTGTGAAAGGCTTGGCCTGAATTGTAAAAGTTCTTGATAATTAAATAAATTGATAGTGATAAGGGTGGATAACAAGATAGTGATAAGGGTGGAAAGGTGAGGTAAATGATAATGATAAGGGTGGACAGGGGAGATAAATGATAGTGATAAGGGTGGATAGATGGATCGGGTTGCACGCCGCAACAAGATAGTGATAAGGGAGGATATTGGTGTGTTACTGATTTTAAACACAATGATTTGGAAAATTTTCGGTTTTACTCTATTGTTTCTCATATTATGCACATACGGTTATTTTATAATAAAGTTTGGAAATTTATGTTAGATCTTGATTACGGCTGAGGCCTGGAATAGGCGACTGAGTCATTCTATTTATTGTTGTTGTTTATCTTTCTTATTTTTGTAGAATTTTTTTATTTCTTTATTATTATGTATGTTGCTACAGGTTAAGTTATAATTGCCCCACCGTAGCTTCGTCACTACTTCGCCGAGGTTAGGCTCGACACTTACTCAGTACATGAGGTCGGTTGTACTGATACTACACTCTACACTCTTTTGTGCAGATCCAGGTACCTGCTAGCCGGAGACATGAGGTATACCTGCCGGCATTCGCAGATCCCGAGAGTCTTCTCTTAGTTCATAGAGACTGTTTTATATTTTCTCAAAACAGTTATATTATTTCTTTCAACCCATTATTTGTAGTATTCTTTAGTAGTTCATAAATTGTGACACCAGACCCTGGGGTAGTCTTAGAGTTATTTATATAATTAGTTCATGGCTCGTTTTATTTATTTGTTTATTTTTTTATATTTAGAGTTATTCTTTGGAAACCATTAGATTAAGTTTACTTTAAATTTATTTTATTATATTTAAATGGATAATCAAATGAAAATAGTTAATCGAACTCTAACATTGTCTTGCCTAGCAAGTGTGGTGCTAGACGCCATCACGATCCCTAAGGTTGGGAATTTGGGTCATGACAATGACCTCCAAAGTATCATCAACATTCATCATGGCACTAGTATCATCAACAATCACCTCGGTCACTAAGTCCACAAACGAACAAACTTCATTGCTATTCGGTTGCCTCATAGATTTGCACACATGGAAAACCACCTTTTCATCACCCACCCGGAAGGTGAGCTCACCGGCTTCAACATCAACAAGAGTCTTCCCCATAGCAAGGAAAGGTCTACCCAAAATAATAGGCACCTCATAGTCCACTTCACAATCAAGAATCACAGAGTCCGCGGGGAGGATGAAATTATTAACACGAACTAACACATCATCAATAATACCCAGTTGTCTCTTCATAGTACGATCCACCATTTGTAACCTCATAGATATGGGTATTGGTTGCCCAATTCCCAAAGTTTTGAACACCGAGTAGAACATCAAGTTAATACTTGCCCCTAGATCATAAAGAGATTTGGAAAAGTCGGCGCTTCCAATGGTGCAAGGGATTGTGAAAGCGTCGGGATCTTCTAATTTCGGAGCCATTAAATGCACAATTGCATTCACTTGATGTGTCATCTTTATGGTCTCACAATTTATCGACCTCTTCTTTGTCACCAAATCTTTCATGAACTTTGCATAGTCGGGAATTTGTTCCAAGGCTTCAACCAATGGCACATTAATGGATAAGCTCTTCATCATGTCAATAAACTTCTTGAATTGGTTCTCTCCATTTTTCTTAGCAAGCCTTTAAGGGTATGGAGGAGGAGCGCTTGGCATTGGTGCCTTAGCCTTTGGCACTACCTGTTCCGGTATGTCAACAATGTGTTCCCTAGACAGGTTCACTTCTTCTTGAGTCTCCTCCACATTTTCATCAATATCAATTCTCACTTCATCATTAGCGTGAACCATATTGCTTGGAATCTCAAGCCTTTAAGGGTATGGAGGAGGAGTGCTTGGCATTGGTGCCTTAGCCTTTCGCACTACCAGTTTCGGTATGTGAACAATGTGTTCCCTAGACAGGTTCACTTCTTCTTGAGTTTCCTCCACATTTTCATCAATATCAATTCTCACTTCATCATTAGCGTGAACCATATTGCTTGGAATCTCATATTCTTGAATCACTTCATCATCCTCCATAATTCTTCTTTGATTTGATGTGGTTGCATACCCACCTTTTCCACTCCTTGTGGTTACGGCCATGGAATGTCCCATGTTGTTCCCACCCTTCGGGTTCACCACTGTGTCACTAGGTAATACCGCCTTAGGACGAGTGTTTAAAGCTTGCGATATTTGCGCTAATTGAACCTCCAAATTGCAAATTAAAGTGTTGTGAGAGACTAGTTGAGCATTGGAGTCGGCATTTTTCTCCATCATTTGTTTAAACATATTCTCAATTCGCCCCATCTCATTATTGGAAGATATAGACCCATGAGACGAATAAGGAAGTGGGTTTCTTGGTTGTTGATACATCGGGGGCCTTTGAAAACCCGACCCCCGATTCCCTTGGTTATTATTCCAACCTCATTGGTTGTTGCCTCCCCAATAACCTTGACTGTTGCCAATCCAATTTCTTTGGCTGTTTTGATTGTTCCAATTGCTTGGATTGTTTTGGTTGTTCCAATTACCTTGATTGTGGTTACCACCACTCTTATTGTCTTGGTGGTTTTGATTGTTCCAATTTCCTTGATTCCCTTGAGAGCGCCATTGTTGTTGATTCGGGCCTCGAGAGTTGTTTATTTGCCCTTGGTAGTTGTTAACATATTGCACTTCCTCCTCTTGTTAATTGAATGATTCATCTTGGTCAAACCCACTATCATCTTGCACATATTATTTCACACGATTTTGCACTTGTTGACCCTTTTGCCTTCGCTTGTTCACTGTCATATTTACACCTTCCATTGCATTCACTTGCTTAGGACCTTGAACTTGTTGACGTTTAGCTTTGGCTAATTGATTCATTGTGGTCGTCAACTCGGAAACTTCTTGCACATGATCATTCAATTCCTTGTGTAGGTGAATCACATTAGGGTCACCTTGGGGAACATTTTCTCTACTTTTCCACGCCGATGAGGTATCCGCCATCTCATCTAAAATCTCACAAGCTTCGGCATATGGCGTTGTCATAAAATTTCCACCGGCAAGTTGGTTGACCATACATTGATTGGTAGTATTGATCCTCTATAGAAAGTTTGTTGAATCATAGCCTCAATCATGTCATTGTTTGGTCACTCTTTCACCATAGTACGGTACCTGTCCCAAATATCGTGCAAATGCTTATTGGATTCTTTCTTGAATGCTAGAATCTCGTCTCGAAGAGTAGCCATATGCCCGGGAGAAAAGAACTTGGCAATGAATTTCTCCGCCAATTCATCCCATGTACGGATAGAATGATTTGGTAATCTTTCTAACCAATTCAAGTCTTTCCCCCGTAGAGAGAAGGGAAATAGCCTCACCCTTAGAGCATCATCGGAGACGTTGGTCTGTTTACTCCCCCAGCAAGTGTCCACAAACTCCTTCAAGTGTTTGTATGAATTTTGACTCAGAGCCCTGGTGAAGAATCCCCATTGCTCTAGAAATTTTAGCATAACATTAGTGATTTGGAAGTGGCCCTCCCTAATGCATGGTAGGACTATGTCACTTGCGTATACTTTATTTAGCAACACCCAATGTGAAGCCGCTCTTGGTGGAGGTGGGGGAGGAGCATGAACATTGTCTTGAGGTGGTCGGCCTTGCCAATTTGCTTGAGGTTCAAGAGGAACCTCATCAACTTGGTCATCATCCACATCCTCCCCAAAGGAAAGTTTCCAAGAGGATCATTGTTGAGAGCCATTATGTACCTACAATTATTTCACAAGAAAAGATAGTAACTTGGAAGGAAAGGAAGACAAATCACACACAAAACCAAATATATAGTTAAATCAATTTTTAGCTCCCCGGCAACGGCGCCAAAAATTGATGTCGCCCAAATTCACAACACTGATTGGGATTGTGAAGCGGTCGATGCAATTATAATTACCCAACTTTGAGTCGGATCAATTCCTCAGGGAGCTTATATGGGATTAGGTATATACTCGGACTAAGTGTATGATGTGCCTAAAATGCACTTCCACATATTTTGTTATTTTTGTCTACTTCTAAAATTGAGCTATTGCTTGCAAATGTAAGGCTAGATAACGATATTTTTGGTGTTGTTGTTTTTCAAATTTATAAAAGATCTAGGGTTGTGGCTTCCACCTAGGTGTTTATTTAACGGGTTGTGGGCTTTAGGGCAGGTTTCTTTGGTCGGTGAAAAATAGCAATCACCACGCAATTACCCACACGATACCTCTCGGTGATAGAGTGGGTTTTCCCAATTTGGATTTCTCAAGTCCAAATAGGTAATTCACAAAATCGCTAGTATATTCTCAAGTCGGGTTTTACTCTCTCTAGGTTCAACCCTTTAATTGGTACTATCAATTTCTTGAGTTCATCCCAATTTCTTGTTCGCCAAGTTTTCCTAGACTTAGTCTCTCTTTCTCAAGTAGAGACTAAGTCAATAAGGCATGAATCAATGTTTTCAACCAATAATTATTAAACTAAATCAAGAACTAGAATAAATATCACACACTCAACCTTAAACAAGCCCAAATCAAACACCCATTAGGTACCCACACTAGGGTTGGGTCACAACCCTAGCTAGAAATATAGCTACTCATAGATAAAGATGAAGAAACTAAAGAAGAAAAGATGATTGAACTCATATTAGATAAAAAATGGATGAAAATCCAATGTAAAAGAGATAAACTATCACAAAGTTTCCCAAAGTAATAAAATAAAAATGGCTATCTATTTTCTGAATTTCAAACTTAACCTAAATTTGAGTAAAAAGACTATTTATAAACAACTGAAATTTTCTGACAAAATTGCCCTTTCAGAGGTTCTGCGGCCGCACAATTCTGTGTGCGGTCCGCACTTTGAAGTTGAGCTTGAAAGGAGGGACTTCTGCGGCCACACAATTCTGAATTGCGGCCGCACTTCTTCATGTTCTGCGGACCACACATTTTTAGTGCGGACGCACAACAATAGTGCGGTCCGCACTTCTCGATGGACTTCAAGTTGGAACTCTATGATTTTAAACATCTGTGGCCGCATAGTAATTATGCGGTCCGCACTTTGCAAGGAGGCTCTGACAGAATTCCTTTCATGGTATGCGGTCGAACTCAATATTATGCGGTCCGCACTTTGCTCATTTTGTTTGGTTTTAGTCCTTGTCCAAAAAGACTCCTTCTTGAGTTGAATTTCATCGCTTGGCTCATTTTCCAATACTCCTGGAAGAAAGCATGTTTTATCATTTTTCGGGAATACCTTTAAGCATTTATTTAAGGAGTGCAAATAAGTAGTCAAAATCCCTACTTATCAGTCAATCATGTCCGATCCTAGTTTTTCATTATTTTGTGATTCTCCATATATGTTTAGTCCTAACCCTAGTAGTATTCATATGTAAAGCACAATTGAAAACGTAGAATTAGAGGGGGGGAAGGAAATAATATTGATGTTTCTTCAATCGATGGAACTCCCTACTCATTACCTAAAACAAATTCTGAACCAGTTATAGCAGGTACTGCGGTAAATGATAAGGGTAAAGCTAAAGTTATTGAAGATTCTGAGTTTGGGGGAAGCCGACGTGAATCCTTGCTGAAACAGAGACAGTCGATGTTGATTGTAGTGACGGTTCTTAAATAAAGAAGAGAAAAATTGGTGTAGCACCCAAAAAGGTAATTTTCTTAAAATTAGGAATGTACTTTTGAATATATAGTACATTGTTATTTTTTAATTTCCTGGTATGCTTTTGTATTATATAATAATTTTTATAGTTATAGACAGTTGTGGGAACTGGGAACGACCCCGTACAACTGTATACCCTGTTGATATAGCTATATAATATATCTGTATCATATGTTTGTTGGAACCTCAGTTGCGGGAGCGACCCCATACAACTAGATACCCTATTGGTATAGTTATATATTATATTGGTATCATACCTTTTTGGGTGTATTAACTTCATTTAATTGGTACGCTATTTGATTTTTCTTTAATAATAGTAGTATAGTACAATATCTTAAAATACTTTATTATATTAATATGTGGTACACTATTTTTTGATTTTTCTATTTATGCATGTGTGTAATGTAATAGTAGAATAGTCATATACAGTTGGCAGGAATTAACCAGTAGAACTGTATACCTTGTTGCTATAATTATATGTAATATTGGTATCGTATGGTCATTGTAACATTTTTTGGTTGTTTTAGCTCCATTTTTAAGTGAATTCTATTTTTGAAATTATTTATATGATCATGGTTTGCATTTTTGAGATTCCCTTGTTTATATGGACATTGTCACGACCCAATTTCCTCTATTGACCGTGATGGCGCCCAACGTCGCCGTTAGGAAAGCCAACGGTGAACTAGTCATGTATTTGTTCTTTTTAATAATTTCAAAGTATTTGATTTTATTTATTAAGAGAATGATTAGTAGGAATTTATAGAAAATTAAATCATAAACTAGAGAAAGAGTAAATACAATGAATTTAATACTCAAAACCATAAAGTGTCTACTAGAATATCCCCAAAACCCGGTGTCACAAGTGTATGAGTAACTAATAGAATATACAAACCCTCCTATACTACTGTCTGGAATAAGATAGACAGAAAATAAATACAAAAAAGAGACCGTGGTGCTGCAGAATGGGCACAGAGAGTAGATCACCACTATGCCTCGGGGTAATGAGGGTACGCGCCTGAATGACCGCCAGATGCACCTGCCTCAGATCCTGCACGATTAGTGCAGAAGTGTAGCGTGAGTACATAAACAACTTGTAACCAGTAAGTATCTAGTCTAACCCCGAATAATTAGCAACGAGGGGTTGACATCGACACTTACTATGGTCCAATAAATAAAGTACAGAAATTCTAAATAGGCATGGAGTACATCAATAATAATAACGCAATAATGAACAGTTTATAAGTGATTCATTAACTAGACGTCAATTATGATCTCCAATTAACACATACTGACTTCAACGCATACGAGACATCAAGTAAATTATAAAGTCTCAAGTCATGTAAGTAATATCGAGTGTAACCGGACTACGAGCATTATCACGCACAATTTATGTCGAGGTCGTATGGCCCTATCCATAATAATGTGTACACTGTCGAGGGTCAATTGATGTGAACCATAGATACATATATACTGCCAAGGCGTTCGTCCCGCTCCACAAGAAGAGAGAATACTCTACGAACACCGATTTAACGACTACTAAAATACTAATACACAAAGAGACACAATTTCTACCAATGGTCAAGTAACCTGCCTAAACTCAAAGTAAATGAATTTCGGTCTTTACGAATCCTTTATCAAGTTTTACTATAATTTAAGCACTTAAATTAACAAGTAGAGTGCAAATAATATAAGTATTAAATGATAGAGTTCTAAAACTACTCGGACATAAGCATGATTTGTAGCTACGCACAGACTCTTGTCACTTCGTGCGTACGTAGCACCCACAATTAGTAGAAAATAGCAATTTAAACACCTATGGGGTAAATTCCTTCTTACAAGGTTAAGCAAGAGACTTACCTTGTTCCCAAGTTCACTTTCCCGTCTACAAACCACCCTGAGGGCCTCAAACAGGCCTATAAGGACAATGTGATCTATTATATACTTAAAGTATAGGCCAACAAGGCCATACAAGTATCTGTACACATGACATCTTTCTACAAGACTCTAAGAGTACATACTTATCATAAGGTCAGGACAGGGCCCCGCCATACCAAACAATACACGTCCAAATAATACTGACAAAACAAGCAACTCCGGAGCAAATGGAGTGCACCAACATCTACTGTTGAGCTGCTAGCCTACTTAGAGGACTCTCGACCTGTCTATCAGGACCTGCGGGCATGAAATGCAGCGTCCCTAATCAAAAGGGACGTCAGTACAAATAATGTACCGAGTATGTAAGGCAATAAAATAACTGAAAGCTGAAACTGAACTGATAATATAATAACAAAAAGTAACCGGGAGTCAAAGATTATCTGCAGGTATACTTACCTGCTGATATTGACTCAATTCTCTCAATATAGAAAATAAAATAGATGTCCAGTTCCATAAGGCTCGGAACGTGTAACTGCTCTGCCGTAGTAGGCTCGCTCGTAGGTGCTCGGCCATACTAGGCTCTGTATCTCGGCCATGTTGGGCTCGCGCATAGGCGCTCGGCCACAGTAGATTTGGTATATAACTTACCATCTGATAAGAGGTTGCCCAATAGGGGCCTGCCCACCGATTATAGCTCGATGGTGGTGAAAATACTAAACTACTGTATATATATATATATATATATATACACACACACACACACACACACACACACACACACACCCTATGCTCTCTTGGCTCAAAGAAGACAATACTAAACTAAATATGAAGTCTCGATAAGGGAGAATATTGTAACTTCTGAGACTAGGATAATGTATATAAATTCGGGAGTATGAACTTCTCTTTATGCCTCGTTATCAAACACATGTAGTTACGAGATCATGCCAAAATGAAGAAAGGGATTAACCTTAATATACCTGACCTGATTCTCTTGACAATCCCTCTAATACACTTCAATTGCGACAAATCACGTAATGGCGGATCGAAGTAGGGAAAAATCCGTATGATATTCTTGAGAAAGATTGCACCGTACTCCCTTAAAATTGCAAAAGCTGACGTTGCTAAGATACAGTCTCGTATGAATTATCGAAGCAATTATGTTACCAGAATGATATCTCTCTTTTATATTTCATTAAGTAGTCATGATATATGAAATTTCAAATAAGTAATATACCTCTGTTTAATGAATTAGAGAGGTTATCTTTAACCTTTAGTATTAGGCCCCACTAATTTTGATGACTAAGACACTTAGTCTTCTAAAATATGCCATATTGCTATATGATTCAAGAGTCACTTATTTCCAAGCCCTTTTACTACCACATTGGGAGCTTTGTCCCCACCTACTAATTATACACAATTCCCTAATTACATGATTAATCTCCCATTAAACCAATAATTAACCAATACCCACATAATTAAGAATTATCTCAAATTACTTAAAATACTACTTACTTTTAGCACACTTTGTACACCTTACTATCATGGTCATATGGTACCTTATATGGCACTAGTCCATAAATACGGAATATGTAGTTTGGACCGTATTTTATCTCAAAATGTCAAACTTCGACGAAATTCATTTTCTTCAATTTGCTTACCCTCTCACCTTCACGAATTTACTTATCACTTGTTTGAAATAGCATAATTCTTATAATCTCAAAATAATCTCATTTCCGAACTTACGTCAATTAACTTACAACGAAACTTTAACATACAAAAATGTGGGATGTAACATCTCATTTCCGATTTTCCATCAATTTACTTATGGCGTACTTTCACGTACGAAAATATGGGGTGTAACATTATTCCCCCCTTTGGAACATTGGTCCTCGAATGTTGACTGATGCACTTATCATTTTCATAACTTATGTCTTACGAATACTTTAGTACTCTCCTTGTCATCTAGGCAACTGTTATGTTAATAATTCCAAAGGTCGGGGCATTCCCCCCTTTAGGCCTCATTCTTACACCATTATGTGTGGTTGGAATCCTTCCCATATTGTAACTGTTGCTACCTTTTATTATGCAGTATGTACGACTTTGTCCTTGTAAGTGCGCCTATGCGACTTTTCTCTCCTTTTTCCTCCAGTTTTTAGCCATTACTGAAGTCCTTCGCTCGGTACTTTGTCGAAATTGATATATCTTACTTCATGGACCCGGTTATCCATCTGTATGGCTTTACTGCATCTAGGTAGGTCATAATATACCATATCTCTTACTTCGATTTATCGTTACTGAGGCCTGCTACCAAACTCCAGGTTACTCTCGTTGTTTATCCTATATGTATAAGTCTAAGTCCTTTAATGCTTCCCCATTACTGTTCATCTTAAGAATGATGGCCTAATCTTATCTCATACTTTGTAACTTTTATCCATCAATTGTTGATTCACCTTAATATTGATCTATAATTTACCATTGATAACTTGACCTTTTCTGTAACATTGTCTCTAGGGCTCACGTCTCATTGGGGAACATCTGAAGTGATTATACTGATCCACCTAGGGGTGATACCATGCTTCTTTAACCGTATTTCATAGCATCCCAATGTGATTCACCTTACGTTTGTATTTTAATCCTGTACAATTCATGAAATCCCTTTTCTTTCTTTTTTTCCTTCAAATCGTTACTCAATCGAAGGCCCAAACGTCATCCTTTATTTATCACAATTACACCTTCATTCCACTACCAGGGCAGCATTCCATTTCTTCTAAATTCTATTAGTCTTAGACTCTTTTGAGTTCATTCAGGCTATACTGAACTTTCTATAACTTAGAAAAATCATCAGCTCTCTTGTTTTCACGGGCTTAATCCCGAGGACTTATCCATTTTCGTCACCTTCCCACTTGCCTTTTGTTATCCTTACTCCTGTCTTCCTAAAACCTTGTCGCTCTACCATACTTTAGCTTGCTACCTACACATATCTATTTATACTACTTGCAAACTTCCTTCAACTTGTTTTCCCCATAGATTTCCTTATGTTATTCTGAACATCAAACGAGACATCACATCATCTCAAACTCTTTCATTTACTCTCTTAACTAGACCTATCGATACCTATAAACCATAGGCTGGAAGATATTCCACTGACGATGCCGCTATCATTCCTGGATATTGAATCCTAGCGCTTTTATCCCTCTATCTGAAGTATAGATTATTCACAACTTTCTACACCTGAGTATCTCGTACGTTCTTCACCTTTACTTTACTTACCTTAAAATCTTGCATCACGTCTTCTATATCTCTCATAACCTCTCTTCCATATAGGTATAATTCACCTCCACAACTTGAAGCTCTCTTATAATACTTACACTTCTGGTGCATACACAATCCGGTGGGAGCTTCATACTGACTTCTTATGAGGTTGGTACTCTTCTAACTGGATTTATTGTAGAGCCGTTATAGAATATGGATTTTTTACTATCTCTCTTGCACCTCTGATGTTAAGAGTGATTCCACTATGTTCTCAATTATGATTTCTATAATTTTCTGGGTCCAATAATCAGACTCCTGATTTACTTCATTGATGTAACTCATTAGTTTCCTCTTCCTTCTGATCACCCTTTATGTAGGCTTAATCTATCTTCTATTCTGCGGTTCATGATATTAGTTATTAATTTAGCCCTTCATGGACGCTATGGAACATCCATGATACAATCTTTTAACAATTAAATCATTTATCTACGAACTAGATTCAATTATTTCTTTTAGCATCTACCGAAGTCTTCTATGGCTGTATGATTGTCAACATATATGCTACATGGATAATACTCTGAATTCTTAAGTGTGTTCATAACGTAACTAACTCTGGATCATTGATCGAATAATTCCTTTCATCCCTTCTCAGCTTTCTTTAAATTTAAGTTGTTATTTTTCCTGGTCTTTTTTCCCCTTATTACGTGCATACTTAGCTTATCTTAGTTCCCACTCATGCCGGAGTTTTCGTACAAGTCATATGATCTCGAATATTACTTTTGATTTTACTTCCCGTTCATTAGTCACGGTAGGTTCCACTTTCTTATGGAGTGCATACAATGTTGTAGTGAGACTGCTTTTACATGACCATTTCTCCTTCAAGTTACTATGTTTAGGTTGAGGCCTTCTTCTTTATTTCCTAAGCTAATTTTTCATTGTAGTACTTAGGGAGGAACCTATGACTCTTGTAAATCTGCGAGCTTATCACATCGTATACTCGATGGAATTTTTGATGTCCTTCCTCGCCTATAATTATCTGTAGTTACTTACCTCCACACCCTTGTGCTTGTAAGGTTTCTTCTGAACTGATATTTTGACTGCCTTCCCAGTGCCACTCTTTTTTATTTTTCTGACACTCATACGGTACCTTTAACTACCCCAACTCCTATCTGAATATTTCACAAGGATCACGATGTCATAACTGCGAAGCTGAATTCTCTATATTGGGTTTTACTATGTTCATCTTGCACGATCTGTTAATTTATCTGTATCCTCTTGTGTAGCCATAACTAGTCCCTTCCTGAATCAACTATTAACTACTCGTTGGCCCATTCTTATATCAATATTCCGTGTAATCTTCTTACGTCCCACACTGGCTCGTTATCTACCAATAACATCTCAGGTAGGAACCTTTACTTCCTTTCTTTGACGTCGTATTTGCATAATGTTCTAGAATCGTAGCATATCTTGTAGGATTTGAATAAGTGTAGTCTCCTCCCTTTTCTCATTGTTATTGCATTATCTCTTTACCATTCCATAGTTACTAGGATCACTAAATCCTGACTTAATTCCACATCACTCCTTATTCCACCCTTTAGGGGAGTACTAAGGTTTAGTGCTACGATGATCTACATATAGATGTTTTACCTCTTCGCCTTTGGTATCTTTTCACATCATCGATGACCCTTACTCGCCTTGCGGTAATCCTTCTGTACCAAGGATAATAAGTTTCCTTACTCGCGAGGGTGACACTTAGTGTAACTGGCACATACACTCACTTAAGCTTAACTTTGATCACATTGCTTGCTTTAGGGAAGCGTCTCCCTGAATGACCTTTAAGGGTTATTCTTTTTTCATCCATTTTTTTATCCCCGGAATGCAATCTGAAATTCTTATGATGCCGTCTATTCAAATCACTCAGTCCCCAATTCATGTTTAGTTTACCTTGTTCACTAGCCCATACTGATTTCTATTACTTTGGGGTCTAACTTTTCCTTCTGGTAATCACGTTAGAGTCACGAACTTATTTCTCGAATTGAAGATATAACTTTATGGCCTATACTCTATTGTTGTCTCAAGGCCTGTCACCTCTCGTCTTTTCCTTCACTTGAATATAGACTCTGTAATACTGTCATTTTTTATCTACCGTTGTCATCCATGTATGACATCTTACTCATAACACTTCATTAACTCTCTTCTTATTCTCCGCTAACATTTTTGTCAATCACTTTATTCTGAAAACCTCAACAAGGCATTCTTTTGCTTTTAGCTCCCCTTTCTCCATCCACTGGCTCTTCGGGTCGCCTAACAATCTCTCTCTACTAGGGACGAGAGCCACACTAAGGTAATATTTATCCCTTCAAGGCTTCCAATGCCTATCTTTGTAGTACTCATATCTAGTTGTACTATTTTAGAGTGTTGTATTGGTAAAAAAGAGTTCCACACGTAAGCCATCTTTTGACAACTCAGCCAGTTGCGTGGACACAGGAGAACGCGACAGCTGGATGTGATTCTTTGAAGAGGTATGAAACAAAGAGTAACGATTCAATAAACCCTCGAGTTTATCAGCCACGGGAAACTCAACCTGATCAAAACAGGGAAGAGGCACGGTCAAAATGAATCTAGACAAAGTTATGGGCAGATTCAAGGGCCCACAATTGATTACTCGAACATTATGCAACCGTACCCCAATTACTGTTATCCTTTGTAATGCCTCATTAATGTCATAATTAGTCATTAATGAGCAACCATAGCAAGAGTTGTACGTTATATCAAGGAATCTCCTATATAAGAAGGGGAATACAGCTTGTAAAGGCATCTGATTCTCGAATACAATTGACTTCGCTTTTCTATCTTTCTGCAATATTTTCTATTATTCATTTTTCTATATTTCCTTGATTATCAGTAACCCGTATTCATCCTAGAAATAGCTTTAGTCAAAGTATCTAATTCTTTGGTTAAACAAATTGGTTCTGTTACCGGGAATCTGATAATCTTTGTTTGCTTTTCAAGTGATATCCTCCGAACTATGTCGAATTCCAACGACAATAACCAGCAAAGGAGTGGAACCCCAGTTCCATCGCCTTCAGGAACCCCACGTGGTTCAAGGGAACAATCCCCAGAAAGATCCAATAACAACAATGGTGATAATAATCAAACTGTGGAATAAGATCGTGTAAAGCAAATGATTGTAGAGTATGTGAGCCAAGCTTTGCAAAAATTTGCGAGAGGATTACTGGCAGCGTTACCTACACCGTCGACGCCACCCCCCAATAAGACCATCATCATGGAAAATCCTCAATTTGGGTTGGCAAACTCAGGAAGAGGATATACTCCTAATGAATCTCTTNACTACTGGAGTAAAAGGCAACGACTTAACAAAGCAAGAGATTGAATCAGTCCTTGTCAAAAAATCTGGTGAAACACTTACCAAAGGAGCCCTAACTTGGTATTCTCTTCTCCCTGAAAATTCTATCGACTCTTTTGCTGAGCTTGCAGATTCATTTATAAGAGCACACTCTGGTGCACAAAAAGTTGAGAAGAGAATGGAAGACATATTCAAAATAAAACGAGGAGACACGGAACTACTCTGTGAGTTTGTAGACAGGTTTCAACGAGAAAGAATGCAGTTACCCAAGGTGTATGATAATTGGGCAGTCATGGCATTTGCAAGCAACCTAAACATTAAAAGCTCAGAACCCACGAGACGACTTAAGGAAAGTCTAAGAGAATTCCCCGCTACAACATGGAACGATGTATATAACAGGTATAGTACTAAACTCAGAATAGAAGAAGATATCATTGCTCGTTCGAGAGATGAAGATCATTCCAGATCCAGACGTCCTGAATCAGATAGAAGATCAGGTAAAAATAGGTACAACCCTTACTTAGGACCCTCGGGACACGATATTCGCCCCAGGTTCGAAAACACTAGGTCGGACTATAGACCATAAGGAAGAGACGTAGTCTCATCCTCGTCTAGATCCAGAAAAGATCAAGATGAACGACCTAGAGGTAATACGCAAATTGGGGATCATACCTTTAATGTAATACTGAACTTGTCTCAATATTGAG
This sequence comes from Nicotiana knightiana, assembly GCA_005239525.1. Lineage (NCBI taxonomy): Eukaryota > Viridiplantae > Streptophyta > Magnoliopsida > Solanales > Solanaceae > Nicotiana > Nicotiana knightiana. The sequence continues at coordinate 31,199 of ML395209.1, read as the reverse complement.
GAATATGGGAGACAAGGTTAAGTGGACCAAGGAGATGCGATCAAATCCAAAAAGAAGGAACCCAGATCACTAGTGTGAATTCCATAATGATCATGGGCACAAAACTGCGGACTGCAGATTTTTACAAGGTGAAAGTAGAAAATTTATTGAAACATGGCTATTTAACAGAATTGTTTAGTGATAAAGGTAAACAGGCATATATGAGGAACAGGCAGGAGCCCCCAAAGACTCCTTCTCCAAAATGAACCGTCAACGTGATACACAGAGGTGAAGAAGTAAACGGAGTGGTCTGCAAAACAACCACAAAGTTCACAATTACACATGGAAAACAGGCTCATGAAAACATGGAAGAGGACGATATAACCTTCGATGATGCAGATATCGGCGGATTAATGCTTCCTCACAACGATGCTCTAGTAATATCTTTACATATTCATGACACTAACGTAAAAAGAGTGTTGATTGATCCAGGCGGTTCAGTCAATATCATTTTTCTAAGAGACGTGGAAGAAATGCTACTGGGAAATCAAGTAATCCCAAGGGCACGAGCCATATAAGGGTTTGATAACTCTACGGTTATAACAAAAGGAGAAATTGAGGTTAGCACTTATGCTGAGGGGGTGATCAAAAGTACCAGGTTCCAAGTCATCGACACTGACATGGCTTATAACGTGATCGTGGGAAGGCCATGGATCCACGACATGAAAGCAACACCCTCCACATTGCATCAGGTAATTAAATTCCCCTCTGAATGGGGGATTCAGCAAATTAGAGGCGATCAGCAGACCGCAAGAAATATAAACTCTATGGTACACTACAACAAGAAAATAGAGGTAGAAGAATCACGAGATAAGGGAATCTCCCAAGCAGGGAATGTCGCCCAAACAGGCATGGAAGAAATTACTACCCAAATAGGTACGGAAGGTATTATTTTTTGAAACAGGTACGAAAGAAAATACTTACGAGAATGAGAATCAAGCTACCACGGAAGGTGTACTATACCACACAGATGCAGATTCCAGACCATACGTCATTCATGAATCGGAGGAAGATGAGCACATCAAAACAACTACGGAAGAGCTCGAAGCTATTCCATTATCTGAACAAAAGCTTGAACAAAAATTGTATATAGGCATGAGGCTGGTCCCCGCTCGAAGAGGTAAGTTAATTGATTATTTAAAGGCTAACGCAGACTGATTTGCATGGTCCCTCTCAGATATGAAAGGCATCCCACCAGAATTAATGACTCATAAACTAAATGAAGATTTATCCTTCGTACCTGTTAAGCAGAAGAAAAGAAAGCAAGGACCATTCAAAAACCAAGTGATCGACGAAGAGGTACAGAAACTCTTGAAGATCGGTTCGATACGAGAGGTAATGTACCCTAACTGGCTAGCGAACACCGTGGTAATACCTAAAAAGAATGGCAAATGGAGAGTATGCATAGATTATACTAATTTAAATAAGCATTCCCCAAAGATTCATTCCCATGACACATATAGATCAAATGATTGATGCCACAGCAGGTCATGAATTATTAAGCTTCTTAGATGCATATTCTGGTTATAATCAGATTAAAATGGATCCCCCAGATGAGGAAAAAACTTCCTTCATTACAAATAGGAGGACTTACTGTTATAAAGTTATACCTTTTGGCTTGAAAAATGCTGGAGCCACCTATCAAAGGTTAGTGACTAAAATGTTCCAAGAACATCTTGGAAAGACGATGGAAGTCTATATTGATGATATGTTGGTAAAATCAACACAAGAACAAGACCATTTCTAGCACCTCTCTACTGCTTTTGATATTTTACACAGGTATAATATGAATCTAAATCCAGGGAAATGTGCTTTTGGAGTGCAATCAGGTAAATTTTTGGGTTTCCTTATGTCGAACAGAGGAATAGAGGTAAATCTCGCTCAAATTAAAGATATAGAAGAAATACCTGATAGTTTAACAAATAAAAAAGAAGTTCAAAGACTAACAGGGAGAATAGCAGCTTTGGTAAGATTTATTTCTAAGTCTTCCGAAAAAAGTTTTAAATTCTTCTCAGTTCTCAAAAAGCAGAATCAGTTCAAATGGACTGAAGAATGTCAGCAAGCCCTCAAGAATCTGAAGATTTGTCTATCGAAACCACCACTGTTTTCAAAGCCAAAAAAAGGGGAAAGATTGTACATCTACTTGGTTGTCTCAGAAATTGTTGTAAGTGCAGTACTAGTAAGAGAAGAAAAAGGTAAACAATCACCTATCTATTATGTAAGTAAAACTTTGCTAGATGCTGAGACTAGATATCCACATCTGGAAAAGTTAGCCTTAGCTTTAATAATGGCATCTAGAAAATTATGACCATATTTTTAATGCCACCCAATCACCGTTGTGACTTCATATCCTTTAAGAAATATTCTGCATAAACAGGAATTGTCAGGAAGATTAGCCAAGTGGGCCATAGAATTAAGTGAGCATGAAATAATCTATCAGCCTAGGACTGCAATTAAGTCTCAAATACTAGCTGATTTTGTTGCTGACTTTAGTAGTAACATTGTTCCTGAAGTAGAGAAAGAGTTACAACTTTTTAACGGTGCTAATCCGGTCCTATGGACCATGTTCACCGATGGTTCCTCAAATATAAAAGGTGTCGGCTTAGGTATAGTCTTAATATCACCCCACGGGTGAAAAGACACTGCAAGCTATCAAGTGTTATCCTATAACTAACAATGAAGCAGAGTATGAAGTTGTTATTGCGGAGCTTGAACTCGCACGGGAGCTTTCAATCGAGCAAATTATGATTAACAGCGACTCCCAACTGGTGGTAAATCAGATACAGGGGACTTATATCGCTCGAGAAACTCGAATGCAACAGTATCTTGAAAAAGCACGAGAGCTTGTGAGACAATTCAAAACGTGGAAGGTAATGCAAATACCTAGAGAAGAAAATGCAGAAGAAGATTCATTAGCTAACCTCGTAGCAGTCACGGAAGTAACAAACAAAGACAATACAATTGTCGTCCAACTATTTCATTCAATGATCGACCAGAACAGGAATGAGGTAACTTTCAACAACTTAACCTGGGACTGGAGAAACGAAATTCTTAATTTTTTGCAGAATGGCACCGTACCTGAAGACAGGAAAGCAGCTCAAGCACTTCGCCGCAAAGTTGCACGGTACTGCCTTATTCGCAACGCGCTTTATCGCAATATGTTCGGAGGACCCCTAACTAAATGCCTCGGACCCAACCAAACGGAATTTTTGATTAAAGAAGTCCACGAAGGACACTGTGGAAACCACTCAGGGGTGAGATCCTTAGTGAAAACCCTAATCAGAGCTGGATACTATTGGCCTAAGATGGAAGAAGAAGCCGAGAACATCGTATCCAAATACGACAGGTGCCAAAGGTTTGCCAATAACATGCATCGACCAGCGGAATTATTGCATCTAATAATATCCCCATGGCCTTTCATGAAATGGGGTATGGACATAGTGGGATCTCTTCCCACAGCTAAAGCACAGGTACTGTTTTTACTCGTGCTAACCGACTATTTTACAAAATGGGTAAAGGCAGAAGCGTTCAAACAAGTGCGAGAAAAGGAAGTTAAAAGCTTCTTATGGCGAAACATAATATGCCGCTTTGGAATACCAAAGGAAATCATGTGTGATAATGGCCCACAATTCATAGGCTCACAAATCACAGAATTCTTCGAAAGTTAGCAAATCAAGCGGATCACTTCAATGTCGTACCACCCCGTGGCTAATGGTCAGGCTGAGTCAACAAATAAGGTCATCGTCAACAACCTAAACAAGCGGTTGGACAAAGCAAAAGGAAACTGGCCTGATGAGTTACCAGCGGTATTATGGGCATACAGAACAACCTCAAAAATAGCCACGGGAGAAACCCCGTTTGCACTTGTTTATGGCTTAGAAGCCTTAATAACTGTGGAGATTGGCGAACCAAGCATAAGGTTCTCAACAGCCATGGAAGGAGAAAATGATGATGAATTAAGGACCAATCTAGACCTGCTCGAACCACGGAGAGAAGCAGCACTGATATGGATGGCAGCTCAAAAAGAAATCATAGAGCGTTATTACAACCGTAAAGCTCATCTCAGGTATTTCAAGATTGGGGACTTCGTCCTCAAAAATGTTTTTCAATCAATGAAAGAAGCAGGCGCAGGAAAGCTAAATCCAAACTGGGAAGGACCTTACAAAATCCGAGGCATAGCTGGGAAAGGCGCCTATGAGTTGGAAGCTATGGACGGCAGAGTTCTACCAACAAGCTGGAACGCCATCCATCTAAAGAAGTATTACTTCTAAAAGAAAAGAATACCCCCCGTCAGGTATCACACGTTCGATTTTATTTTGAACATTTAAAAATTTTACTAACTTTTTTAGATGATAGGCATAAAGCTAACCCATCACCAGATGATGATATTAGACCTGCAAAGATGCGAGGAAATAACATGATTCCCGGTCTAGGGTTACACTTTCTGATGGATGTTTTAAAGGGTTAAACAGTCATCATCTAAAAAATTATATACCTTCGAGTTCGGAATGTTTTTCCTTTTCAGGAAAAGGACCACAAGGAAGGAATAATCAAGTGCTCGAGATTTCATTCTTCAAAGCTCAAACACTTGGGGGACTATACAGTATGGAAGGCTAAGACGAAGCAAAGAAGACTATCAAAAAGTCAAAAGCTCGAGCCTGAAGACCCATCTACCCAACGAGACAAGTGACACGAGCAGAATCGAAAGAAATCAAAAGAGCCATCCAAATACAAAGCCTAATGCAAAAAGCAAAAACCTTCGAACATATTCAGGTTGAAAGGCAAAATATTAGTCACGAGAAAGAAATGTACATCTTTATACTTATTCAAAGTTGTTGTAACAAAAACAGTTAGGGGTAAAAGATCATCATCAATGTACTCATTCAAAAAACTGTTATCAAATAAAACAGTTATGGATGAAAGATCTAAATCCTTGTATTTGTTCAGAAAACTGTTATCAAATAAAAACAGTTACGAATAAGAAAACATTTCCCTCGTACTTATTAGAAAACTGTTTCCAACGAAAACAGTTGCGGGTAAAAACCCCAATCTTTATAAAAATTGTTACTAGTAAAAAACAGTTGTTCCCTTGTATTAATATCGAAAAACTCTTACCTACGAAAAACAGTTACGAAATTNCTCAACAAAAGTCGTACTAACATTAATATATTAAAACGGCTAAAACTAAGTATTAACTTATACTTAGCCGTATAACATTTTTATATATATTGTGGTGCCCCTAAGTTGTCATTTCGGGACTTTAAAGAAATCCAAATTTACCCCCGATGGGACTGGGGGTAACCACCAATTGATACAAAGAGAAAAAAAAGGGACGAACCAACTAAACTTCTTCAAGAGAGGGGTTGACTTCACTGGCAGAAGGATCGGGAGAAACTAGGGATGAAGAGGCACGAGCGGCTGGAGTCTCACCATCAGGTGAAGAAAGGTTATGACCTTGTTGAGCCTTCTCCATGGCTTCCTTGGTTTTAGATATTTCAGCACTAAGGTTGAAACCCTCTTGACTCATTTCCGTCAATGTTTCAAGGCGAGAATTCATGTACGCCCAGCTCACATCAACATCAGCCACCTTTTCAAGATCATCATAATCACTTGCCCATACTTGAAGCTCAGCTCTCAATCCGTCCTTCTCCGCTTCCGCAGTTTCATGGGCGGCTCTTAACGGTACAATCGACTCCTCTAGATTTTGAGCTTTATCTAAAGCCTTACGAAGGTCCTCTTGAGTACGAGTGAGTGATTGCACAAGCTCGCTTGAGTATTCCTCCTTCTGCCCCAACAATTTTTTCAAGTTCTAATCTCCTTTGAGGCGCGGAATAGCTGCTCAGCAAACGAGGACTCCTGAACACTCTTGTCTTTATCAGCCTGACTGGAAGAAGCCTTCTCTACTTCCAGTTCTACTACCATGAGCCTCATCTGCTGATTCAAGGTACTCATTTCATCTTCTAAAGCGTCCATGTAAATCCTTAGGCTATCATATTGTGCTTTCCAGTTATCAGCATCGGCCTGCAACTCTTTTGTCTCCTGGTCCGTGTTTGAGATCCTCTTCATGAGCTCCATGCCTATAAGGTTAATCTGCAAGAAATAAACCAGTCAGACATGGTTCATTTCGTATACAAAAATGAAAGAGGATAACCTGCATCGTAACTTCAAAGAAGTATGCATGACCTCATTGGCCCATGTAAGAGCACTGTGGCTAGCTAGCTTGGCTTTTTCAGAGGGACCTATCAAAGGCTTGAGCCATACTTCGGGCTCACCCATTTTCTTGAAAAGATTCCCCTCAGTTGGAACCTCTATTACCACCTGTCGCATCTCTCTACTGGAAGACCCTATTTCCCTAATGGAAGGCACGGAAGCAGGCAGAGATGAAACAGCAACAGGAACGGAGGGTTGAGGAGCTGGAGAAGCCACGGGCCAAGCAGCAGGCACGGAAGGTTAAAGATTCGAGGAAGTTATGGGCAAAGCAACAGCAGAAGCCGAAATAGTCAAAGGAACAGATGAGACAGCTTCTCTCACAGAAGCAGGAAAGACAGCAGCCAGAGGGACATCGTCAGGAGCAAGGTCAACACCTTCATGAAACAGGCAATCCACGGGCTTATGAATAGGGGAATGTGAAACATCATCAAGGGTAGAGGGCTCAATTACAGACACGGAAGGCAACATTAAGGGTGTAAGCTCATCATCTGAAACCACCCGCCTTCTCCGTGGCCTGTGCACTAAAGAACCTTCTTCTTCTTCTTCTACGGAACGAGACTCACCAATCTTCCTCTTCGAGGAAGATGAACCAATAATAATTTCTTGGGCCTGAGCCAAAGACATCTTCGGGATAGATGAAGCAGATCCCGAAGAAGACACCCCATGAGCGGAGAACCCTATTAAAAGGGAAAAAGTTAAACGACAAAAAAAAGAAGAGACTCGAGTAAGGAAAGAATCAAGAACAAGAGCTTCACTTACCGTGGGTCTTTACATGCCAACCATACCTCCCAGCGAGGTACTTCCAAGATCTCTCTTCTAAAGGAGCAACGGACAATAATGTTTCTACCCAATCACGGATACCGGAGACATTCTCAACAGTATCCATGATTTCTAGGAGAATAAGAAACAGATATGGTGTTAATAAAACATCTCAAGTCAAACGAGAAAAAGTAAATAAATGTGAGCTAAAGCATATTCACGTACGCGATTCCACTTCTCAGGGAAGGGAAGATTTTCTTCACCCACTAAACCAACAGAGGGTACAGCAACATACCGGAGGTACCAACCCCTATCCTTATCCTTATCATTTTCAGGGATTACCAGCACTCTTTTGCTTCTAGCAGTCAGAATAAAAATCCCTTCACGAAATAAGGTAGGAGAGTAAAGATGAATAAGATGGTTGAAAGTAAAAGTAACCGAGGCTAAATAATCCAAACTCCTAAGACATGCGACAACTCGCCACACAAGCAGACCAACTTGTCCTAAGTAGATATTGAAAAAATGGCAGAATTCAATTATGACTGGGTCAATGGGGGGTCTAAACCCTAGAGTGAAAGGGTACGTATAAACAAAATAATATCCCGTCTTGTAAGACGTTATTCTTTGATTACTATTCGGAATATAGACAGGGAAATCAGGCCTCCAAAAGCACTCCCTACGAACAAGGGAAATCTGACCCTCAGTTATAAGAGTTGGATACCTTTCGACACTCTCAAGGGAAGAAGATTGGTCTACAAGAACTTGACTATCTCTAGAAAAAACAAACTCAGCAGGGACAATTTCATCAACTCCAGGTTCATGAAGGAGTTCACCTCTTCCTCTAGACAAAGGCCGAGAAACCCTAAACCTCGGAGAAACTAGAGATCTAGTGGAAGGAGAAGGAACTATCTGAGAAGAAGTGGAGCCCCTCGAAGGAGTGGATCCTAGACCACTAAGTCTACCACCCCTCTGAATCCTAGTCGGAGCAGAAGATGGCGTTAAACTTTCAATATATATTACTCCCTGAGGTTGGTTTGAAGAAGACATGTTTACAAAGGCAAGAAGGAAGTTCTTTACAAACGACAAAGTTAGAAAACTGTTTCGTGGAAGCAAAGAAAAGAAGAAAAGTATTTATACTTGAGGACAACCGTCAAACATGGGAAAAAAGAAAAATAATGATGAAAAGTCATAATTGAAGATGTCACTTCAAGACTGACGTAGCCGCAAAAATCCCTAAAAGGTGCCGAGTAAATGCAGAACCAATCCGAAAAGGACACGTGGTATAAGCATTAAATGGAAGTGACAAATGACACCTATGATGTAGAGAAGGATACAATGTTTCGAGGAAAAGAGGCGGCAAAATATTCCCGCCATAAATGAATATCCACTTACCAAATATTAATCGATAAATATATGGTGAGTGGGGGGACTATCTGTATTGGTAAAAAAGAGTTTCACACGTAAACCAGCTTTTGACAACTCAACCAGTTACGTGGACATAGGAGAACGTGACAGCTGGATGTGATTCTTTGAAGAGGTACAGAACAAAGAGGCACGATTCAATAAACTCTCGAGCTTATCAACCACGGGAAACTCAACCTGATCAAAACAGGGAAGAGGCACGGTCAAAATGAATCTAGACAAAGCTACGGGCAGATTCAAAGTCCCACAATTGATTACTCGAATGTTATGTAACCGTAACCCAATTACCGTTATCCTTTGTAACGCCTCATTAATGTCATAATTAGTCATTAATGAGCAACCATAGCAAGCGTTGTACGTTATACCAAGGAATCTCCTATATAAGGAAGGGGAATACAGCTTGTAAAGGCATCTGATTCTCGAATACAATTGACTTTGCTTTTCTATCTTTCTGCAATATTATCTATTATTCATTTTTCTATATTTCCTTGATTATCAGTAACATGTGTTCATCATAGAAATAGCTTTAGTCAAAGGATCTAATTATTTGGTTAAACAAGTGCACCATCTGGGTGTCTCACAAGGAGATCTATTACCAAATATCCTTCGAAAATGTAAACTAAAAAAAATAATTCATTCACCATTTTGGGTTACTCTAACCCCAGCCGGATCCTGATATCCCGTCCTTCTCTTAAACTATATTTGTTGACTCCCATGGAGCATAACTGAGATGGATGTGGTTGATTGTACATACCTTTGTTACTGTTGAAGGTAACTCAAAATCCATATATCTCTCTTCCTGAATTGTAAATAATGATCATCTTCACTTAATAGGTACCTCGTATTCTTCTTCATCTTGCTTCTTTTACTTGTTGAAATTTGTATACTTCTCCTGAATCTCTCGTTCTCTTTCACCATATGGGTGAATAGATATTCTTGCCTTAAGGCTCTTTATCAAGAAGCTTACACGTCTTAGTACACACATGTTCTGTAGAAGACCTCACATTTATCCATAATAGGAATGATGCAAACTCGAGTTCCTCTAACTCAACACTTCCACGGCTATATCTCTTACCAACCGTCCTTTTGGATATAGGTATCGTCGTATATAAATGAGATAGAGTTTAGGAAATGGGGTTCTTACAACTGAGCTCTATCACATGATCTAGAGTAAGAAGAAAGAGTGAAGGTCTTAAATTCCCTACAACCTATTTCTTATATGTGTGGTGCACAACACACCCATAAACAAGACTCTACTAGAAACGGCTTGTAGACTCCCTAGGACAGAACTGCTCTGATACCACTTTTGTCACGACCCAAACCGATGGACCATGACAAGCACCCGATACCTTACTCAACCGAGTACCAACGTAACATATCTTTCTTATTACATCATCATAGGTAAGTGGGCTAGAAGGGGCGTCATGAGATAACCAGAGTAAACATAAGGGAATACCCGACATAGAATGACCCAACCTGATATAGAAACTCATACATGTGACATACAGGCCTATAAGGCCAATGTGATCTATTACATACTTGAAATATAGGCCGACGAGGCCATACAAGTATCCGTATACATGACATTTGTCTACAAGCCTCTACGAGTACGTACTTATCATAAGGTCAGGACAGGGCCCCGCCATACCAAACAATACACGTCTAAATCATACTGACCAAACAGCAACTTCGGAGCAAATGGACTGCACAAACATCTTCCGCGGAGCTGATAGCCTACTTGAAGGACTCTCGACCTGTCTATAGGGACCTGCGGACATCAAAACTCAGTGTCCCCAGGCAAAAGGGACGTCAGTACAAATAATGTACCGAGTATGTAAGGCAATAAAATAACTTAAAGCTAAAACTGAACTGATAATATAATAACTGAAAGTAAGTGAGAGTCAAAGATGATCTGGAGATATACTTACCTGCTGATACTGACTCAACTTTCTTAATATATTAAATAAAATAGATGTCTGGACCTATAAGGCTCGGAACGTGTAAAACTGCTCTGCCGTAGTAGACTCGCTCGTAGGTGCTCGGCCATACTAGGCTCTGTATCTCGGCCATGCTGGGCTCGCTCATAGGCGCTCGGCCACAGTAGGCTCGGCATATAACTTACCGTCTGATAAGAGGTTGCCCAATAGGGGCCTGCACACCGATTATAGCTCGATGGTGGTGGAAATACATAATATATATATATATATATATATATATACACCCTCTACTCTCTTGGCTCAAAGAAGACAATACTAAACTGAATATGAAGTCTTGATAAGGGAGAATACTGTTAACTTACGAGGCTAGGATAATATATATAAATTCGGGAGTATGAACTTCTCTTTATGCCTTGTTATCAAACACATGTAGTTACGAGATCATGCCAAAATGAATGAATGGCTAAACCTTAACATACCTGACCCGATTCTCTTTACAATCCCTCTAATACACGTCAATTGCAACAAATCACGTAATGGCAGATCGAAGTAGGGGAAAATCCGTATGATATTCTTGAGAAAGATTGCACTGTACTCCCTTAAAATTGTAAAATCCCACGTTGCTAAGATACAGTATCATATGAATTGTTGAAGCAATTACGGTACCAGAATGATACCTCTCTTTGATATTTTATTAAGTAGTCATGTTGTATGAAATTTCAAATAAGTAAGATACCTCTCTTTAATGAATTTGAGAGGTTATCTTTAACCTTTAGCAGTGGGCCCCACTAATTTTGATGACTAAGCCATGTAGTCTTCTAAATGTGCCATATTGCTATATGATTCAAGAGTCACTTATTTCCAAGCCCTTTTACTACCACATTGGGAGTTTTGTTCCCACATACTAATTATCCACAATTCTCTAATTACATGGTTAATCTCTCATTAGACCAATAATTAACCAATATCCACATAATTAAGAATTATCTCAAATTACTTAAAATACTACATACTTTTAGCACACTTTATATACCTTACTATCATGGCCAAATGATACCTCGTATGGCACTAGTCTATAAATATGGGGTATTGTAGCTTGGACCGTATTTTATCTCAAAATGTTAAACTTCGACGAAATTCATTTTCTTCGATTTGCTTACCCTCTCACCTTCACGAATTTACTTATCACTTGTTTGAAATAGCATAATGCTTATAATCTCAAAATAATCTCATTCCTGAACTTACGTCGATTAACTTAAGACGAAACTTTAACATATGAAAATGCGGGATGTAACATCTCATTTCCGATCTTCCATCAATTTACCTATGGCGTACTTCACGTATGAAAACATGGGGTGTAACATAAATATTATCCATAACCTCACGAATGCAAACATATAATTTTTACACAAGCCCATAATCATTTTCGTAGTCTAATCCTATTTTTATCAAAACCTAGGTTTTTCACCAATATCCTAAAATTTCCACAATTTCTATTTTAAAATCTACCCATAATGTATGTATTAAACTCCTATTGTGTAGAAATTACTTACTTCAAGGTGCTAGATGAAAAACCCTATTGAAAGAGCTCTAGAATCGGCCACAAGTTGAGAGAAATGAACCAAATAAGCCTAAGTCCCGATTTTTAAAACACACTGCCCAGGCATTTCTTCTTCGCGATCGCGGAAAAGGCCTCACGGTCGTGAAGGAAAACAGCCCAGGCCCCAGAAAATTGACTATCGCAAATGCGGCCAGAGACATGCGAATGCGAAGGCTTGCTTGGCCTGCCCTACGCGAACGCGCAGACCAACATCGGCCACCCCTGCCCAGCCTACCCTACGCAAACGCGGACCCATTCACGCAAACACGAAGGCCACATGTCCTAGACCTTCACGAACACGGACTGGGTTTCTCGAACGCGAAGCACAAATTCTAGTCCCCCAGTTTTCCTTCTTCGCGAACGCGGCCCCACCATGTGATCATGAAGAAGGAAACTAGAACCAGCAGTAACAACATTTTGGACTTAGCTCCGGGCGGTCCGAAACTCACCCGAGCCACCTGGGACACCGTCCAAATGCACCAATAAGTCCATAAAAATAATATGGACCTGCTCTAACTTTCGAAACACGTAAAACAACATCAAAACTAAGAATCGCACCCCAAAACCAAATTGAATCAAGTTATGAACTTCAAGCTTTTCAAATTACTTCGAACGTGCCGAATCATACTTAGACTACTCGGAATGACACCAAATTTTACGTGCAAGTCATAAATCATCATACGGAACTATTCCCAGGCTCGGAATCCCAAATGGACCTCAATAACACCAAATCCTACTCCAAACTAAACTTAAAGAACTTGAAAACCTTCAATGTTCCAACTTTCAGCATTAAGCATCGAAACGCCCCGGGGTTAATCGAAACCCGATCCCAACACACGCCCAAGTCCTCAATCATCATATGAACCTATTGGGACCATCAAATCCTGGTTTCGAGGTCGTTTACTCAAAACGTTGACTCAAGTCAAACTTGACCATTATGGGACACTATTAAGGTACTAAGTATTTCGATTTCAACTTGAACCCTTCCAATCCCAAACCAACCGTCCCAGAAAGTCATAAAACAATAAAGGCGTGTATAGAGAGTCTTAATTAGGGGAACGGGGATCTAAAAAGCAAAATGATCAGTCAGGTCGTTACATTCTCCACCTCTTAAATAAGTTCATCCTCGAACGGGTCTAGAATCATACCTGGAGTGCTGAATAAGTGTAGATATCTGCTTCGCATGTCCTCCTCGGTCTCCCAAGTTACCTCTTTGACTGGTTGACCCCTCCACTGGACCTTTACCATAGAAATCTTCTTAGACCTCAACTGGCAAACCTCCCTATCAACAATGGCAACTGGCTCCTCCTTATAACTCAGGCTCTCATCTAGTTGAACCGTGTTGTAGTCTAAAACATGCAAACTATTGGCATGATACTTCCGGAGCATAGACACGTGGAAAACCGTATGAACTCCCGATAGACTGGGAGGCAAAGCAAGCTCATAAGCAACCTCCCCAACTCGCCTCTACACCTCAAATGGAGCACTAAACCTTGGCTGCAACTTGCCCTTCTTACTGAACCTCATGATTCCCTTCATCGGCGAGAGTTTCAAGAGAACCTTCCCGCCCACCATAAATGATAAATCACACTCCTTCTGATCTGCGTAACTCTTTTGTCTAGACTATGTTGTGCGAAGTCGCTCCTGAATCAACTTCACCTTCTCCAAGGGATCCTTCACTAACCTAGCCTCACCGGGCTCAAACCATCCGATGGGCGAATGATGTCGCCGACAATACAAAGCCTCAAATGGATCCATCTAATGTTGGACTGATAACTGTAGTTATAAGCAAACTATGCCAAAGACCGAAGTCCATCACATATGCTCTGAGCATATCCTCCAAAATCTCAACTGTCCGCTCTAACTGTCCGTCGGTCTGCAGATGAAAGGTTGTGATGAGCCCTACCCGGGTACCCAAATCGCTCTGTACTGCTCTCCAAAAGTGAAAAGTGAACTGAGGGCCTCTATTTGAAATGATGGAAACAGGTACGCCATGCAACCGAACAATCTCTTGAATGTAAATCTGGGTCAATCTCTATGAAGAGTACGTGATCGCAACCAGAATAAAGTGTGTCGACTTGGTTAAATTGTCGATAATGACCCAACCGGCATCAAACTTCCTCAGCGTCTGCGACAAACCAACTACGAAGTCTATAATGATGCGCTCTCATTTCCACTCAAGTATAACCATTTGCTGAAGTAGGCCACCTAGTCCCTGGTGCTCATACTTAACCTACTGGTAATTTAGGTATCTTGCTACATACTCAACTATGTCCTCCTTTATTCGCTGCCACCAATAATGCTTCCTCAGGTCGCGATACATCTTCATAACACCTGGATGAATAGAATATCAAGAACTATGTGCCTCCTCTACAATCTTCTCCCTCAATCCATCAACATTAGGAACACATAGATGACCTTGGAGTCGTACGACACCATCTTCACCGATAGTAACCTCCTTGGATCCACCCTATTGTACAATCTCCTTGAGAACCAACAAGTGTGGATCATCGTACTGACAAGCCTTGATTTGCTCGAATAATGAAGGCTGAGCGACGACGCATGAAAGAACTTGACTGGGATCTGAAATATCCAATATCACAAGTCTGTTATCCAAGGACTGAATGTCCAAAGCCAATGGCCTCCCCTCTGCTGAAATGAAGGCCAAACTACCCACACTCTCGGCCTTTCTACTCAAGGCATCCGCAACCACATTCGCCTTGCCGGATGATAAAAAATGGAAATATCATGGTCCTTTAGTAACTCAAGCCAGCTGCACTGCCTCAAATTGAGATCCCTCTGCTTAAACAAATGCTGCAAGCTGCGATGATTGATGTAAACCTCACAGGACACCCCATAAAGATAATGCCTCCAGATCTTAAGATCATGAACTATCGTGGTCAACACCAAGTCAAGTACGAGGCAATTCCTCTCATGGGGATTCAACTGACGTGAAGTATATGCAATAACTCACCACTCTTGCATCAATACACAACCCAGGCCAATACGTGAAATGTCGCAATACACAGTATACATCTCTGAATCGGAAGGGAACACTAACACGGGTGCTGAAGTCAATACGGTCTTGAGCATCTAAAAGCTCGCCTCGCAATCATCAGACCATCGAAACAGAGCACTCTTCCAGGTCAATCTAGTCAAAGGTGTTGCAATAGATGAGAATCCCTCCACAAATCGGCGATAATAACCTGCTAACCCCAAGAAACTCCTGATCTCGGTCGTTGTGGTAAGACGAGGTCAACTCTGGACTGCCTCTATCTTACTGGGATCTACCTTAATACCCTCGCCTGATAAAACATGCCCCAAGAATACCACTGAGTCTAACCATAACTCGTACTTGGAGACTTAGCATATAGCTTATGTTCCTGCAATGTCTGAATCACAACTCTCAAATGTTGCTCGTTCTCCTCCATGCTACGCGAGTAGATCAATATGCTATCAATGAAGACAATGACAAACGAGTCAATATGGCCCCAACACCGGGATCATCAAATCTATAAATGTCGCCGAGGTGTTGGTCAAGCCGAAGGACATTACTAGAAACTCATAGTGGCCATATCTAGTCCGGAAAGCCGTATTCAGAACATGCGAAGCCCGAATCTTCAACTGATGATACCTCGATCTCAAGTCGATCTTAGAGAACACCCTGGCACCTTGAAACTGGTCAAACAAATCATCAATACGCGGGCGATAATCAATGCACATCCACATAGTCCCATCCTTCTTCTTCGAACAACACCGGTGCACCCCAAGGAGACACATTCAGTTTGGCGAACCCCTTTGCTAGAAACTCCTCGAGTTTTTCTTTCAACTCCTTCAACTCTTTCGGAGCCATACGATATGATAGAATAAAGATAGATTGGGTACTTCGAGCCAAATCAATAGCACGATCTGGTGGCATGTCTGGTAAATCAAAAGGAAATACATCGATGAACTCCCACACTACGGGAATTGAATCAATCATCTGAATCTCTATAGAAGTATCCCGAGCATAAGTTAGATAAGCCAATCAACCCTTCTCGACCATATGTTAAGCCATCAAGAAAGAGATAACCCGGCTAGATAACCTGATGGATGAACCCTTCCATTCCAATCTAGGCAACTCTGGCATCGCCAAGGTAATAGTCTTGGTGTGGGAATCAAGGACGACATGGTACGGAGACAACTAGTCCATGCCTAAGATAACCTCAAAGTCAGTTATGTCGAGCAACAGAAGATCTGATCTGGTCTCACAACCACAGAAAGTCACGATACAGACTAGTAGATCCGATCCACCACAACAGAATCGCCCACTAGCATGGACACATATACAGGAGTACCCAAGGACTCACGAGGAACACCTAAAAAATGAGCAAACAGAGATGAAACATATGAAATATGTAGAACCTATATCAAGTAGTATCGAAGCATCCCTACCGCAGATAGAAATAATACATGTGATCACGGTATCTGAGGCTACTGCATCTGGTCTGGCTGAAAAGGCATAGAACCTAGCTGGTGCGCCACCTGACTTGCCTCCACCTCTAGGACGGACCCTACCCACCTGCCCTTCACCTCTGGGTGGACGGATGGCTAGTGCGGCCGCTGGTGCAGTAATCATGGGCTGATGACCCTGCTATACTGCCTTAACATGAAGCCTAGGCAGAATCTCCTCACATGACCAAGATCCCCGCACTCAAAGAAACCTCTCGATCTGGAAGATGACTGACCCTGAGTCTGACTCTGGGAACCTGAACACCCACTGGAGGAACCCTGAATAATCGGTGGACGGTATAAGCTCTCTCGAATGGCACTGAAATAGGGCCGCACTGGAGCACCCTGAAAAGGCAGTGGTGCTGGATAAGTGGGCCTGCTAAACTGGCCCCTCACAAATTGACCTCTGCCCCCATATGGAGCACCACTGAACCCTCTATAATATCGAGGCTGCTTGTCCCTTAGCGCCTGCTCTCGGCCCTGCTTACAAATACCCTAGATCTTCTGAGCTATCTCCACAACCTGATCGTAAGGAGTCTCCATCTCAATACGGGCCATAGTGACCTAGATAACATAGTGTAAGACCGCAATAAACCTCTACACTCTCTATGCATCAGTGGGGAGTATAATAAGTGCATGGCGAGATAACTCAGAGAACCTCACCTCATAATCGGTCACAAACATGTGACCCTGTTAGAGCCGCTCGAACTGACCCCGTAACTCTTCCCTATGAGAGGGTGGGATATATCTCTCCATAAAGAGATGTGTGAACTGGTCCCAACTAAAGGAAGGAAAAGCTGCTAGTCTGTTGAGAAAATAGGACGGCCACCATCTACGGGCCCTTCCCTCCAGTTGTAAGGTGGTAAAGTCCACCCAGTGGGACTCCAATACCCTCTTGTTGTGCAGTCTATCCCTGTAATGATCAATAAATTCATGAGGGTCCTCATGTCACTCACCGCCAAAGGCAGGAGGATGTAGCCTGGTCCATCTATCCAATAGCTTCTATGGCTCGCCGGTCGTGGCTGGTCTGGGCTTTAGTATATCCGCTGCAACTGGATGAGCCCCGCCCATGGGTAGTGCACCCAAGGTCTAATATACGGTAGCAGCATGCCCTGGATCCTGAGCGGCAAGGGTCTGTGCTCTCCCTCCCACCTAAGATGCGGCTGGGTCTGCTGGGAATAAACCAGCCTGCGTCATAGAGTCCATGAACTGCATCATAAGGTCCATGACCTCCTGGAATCCTAGTGCGAACATGAAATCTGTTGGGGCTGACTCAATTGCAGGTACCTCGCCCTGCTCCTCAATAATAGGATCCTGCACTAGATCCAGTGGTGGAACAACTGGAGCAACTCTAGGACGCCCTCGTCCTCTGGCAGGAGTTGGAGCCCTCCCTCGGCCTCTAGCAATAGGGGAGCAGCTCCTCCATGGACGGGTACTTCCGTCGTGCGTGTTCTCACTATATGTGAGAGAATAAGAGAAAGATACTTAGCACAACATCAACTGCACAATAGGACATGAAGAAAGAGAAATTTCCTAACACCCTATAGCCTCTCGAATATAAGTAAGGATGTCTCCGCACCGATCCACACAGATCTATTAGGCCTTCTCATGACTTGTGAGACCTACGTGAACCTAGTGCTCTGATACCAAGTTATCACGTCCCAATTTCCTCTATAGGATGTGATGGCGCCCAACGGCACCGCTAGGAAAGCCAACGGTGAACTAGTCATGTATTTGTTCTTTTTAATAATTTCAAAGTATTTGATTATTTTATTAAGAGAATGATTAGTAGGAAATTATAGAAAAGTAAAGCATAAACTAACAAAAGAGTAAATACAGTGAATTTAATACTCAAAACCAAAAAGTGTCTACTAAAATATCCCAAAAACCCGGTGTCACAAGTGTATGAGCAACTAGTAGAATATAAAAAGACCTCCTACACTACTGTTTGGAATAAGATAGACAGAAAACAAATACAAAAGAGAGACTGTGGTCACTGCACAACAGGCACAGAGAGGAGCTCACCACTATGCCTCAGGGTAACAGGGGTACGAGCCCGAATGACCTCCAGATGCACCTGCCCCAGATCCTGCATGATTAGTGCAGAAGTGTAGTGTGAGTACATAAACAACATGTACCTAATAAGTATCTAGTCTAACCTCAAAGAAATAGTGACCAGGGATCGATATCGACACTTACTATGGGTCAATAAATAAAGTACAGAAATTCTAAATAGACATGGAGTAACCTACTCCACAAGAAGAGAGAGTGTTTTATGAACCGATTTGTAATGACCCGGCCGGTCGTTTTGCGTTATTGTCGCGCTCCTTTTTTTCCTCTTCCCAGCCGAACATCGGGTTTATTACATGGTTGGGACAACTCTTTCCTTTTAGGAAAGGGGTTTGCATATTTTAAAGAGTCGCCACCTAACGATTTTAACGATGCGTTAGGGCACCTAAGGGGTTCAATTATAGCTACGTTGCTAACCAGATATTTGAGTAAGGGATTGAAATTTTCCTAAGGGGAAGGTGTTAGGCGCCCCTCAGGATCCACAAGTGTGGTTCCCGGCCAAATGGTTTCGTGAATTTGTACAACTAACAAATAACAAGTAAAGGCTCAAATAAAAGGGGATTTAAGTCTTAAGCATATATATGTTTAGAAAACAGTAGAGATGATTATGAACTAGCATATACAGGTGTCCCAGGTTTATAATAATATGGATCACATCAATTCAATTCCCGGTAATCACTCCTCGAAGAGGGGCTACACATGGTATTAGCGCACCGGTCATCATATCCATATTCTACCCTTCCCACCCCGTGAAGGTAATTAAAGCGTGTGTTGGTCACGGATTCTATTGCGTGCTATTACCTGTCCCATCCTATCAGTCCTGGAGGAGGCTAGGACTACTACCCTAAAAAGAAGTACTAGGTTGACCCCTAGGTTTAAAGGACAAGATTCTAAGCGATAAACAATGACAATTAGGACTTCAGATAAGGGAAAACAAATAAGAGCATATACGAGGCCCAAGTACTCCTCCACATATTATGCACATAAATAGCACAACTCAAACACAAGTAAGTCCTAATTAACTTCAGAACCTAAGGCATGATGTCTTGGTGAGAATGCAATAGTGAGGCAGCTTTATTACTGATTTCAGAGGATGAATTTTATCAGTTTCTTACTGATTATAACCATTAATAGTCAAGCAGCAGGTATAAAGGAGTATGCTTCCAATTTTAATAGATTTAACACCTAAAGCATGCTTAAGCATATGACAACACCCAGTAATTATTCAGATTATTAAAGAAACTATTACAAGTTAGTTTGCCTAAACATGATGCACTTAAGTGTTGCAAAAATACAGAACCATTACCAGTTGTTTGGAAACATGGTGAAACTATTTTTTAGGGCCTTTTTCATGCAATCAGTAGTTAAACTAGGTGTTGAATGAGGTCCTAAGACATGATATCTAATATTCACACATAGGGATGCAGAATAAGTGGTATGCAGAATTCCTAGGCAGGATTTCTAAATGCATAAATGTCACAGTATTTGAACATTCTATGCAGCAAGTATGAGGATGACTTGTTTATTAGCGCATCATTATCCTAAGCATGATTCCTAGGTGTACCACAACATTACAGCGATATTATAACTGGCTTACATGAATAACAGGTTTATATTAACATTAAATCCTAGAGCATGACTTCTATATGATAAATGATAATGCCACAATAGGATGTTGAAACAGTAAACATGGACCTAAGGAACAGGATATCTAATGCATGATATGCTCGCATACAATCAGCCCTAAGCATGAATTTCTAGTGCACACGTAAGAAATGTAAACCTAGAGGCATGGCATCTACCCTTTAACATGGATAATCTATATAACTACCCTTCCCTTTCCACTATCCATTCCCAAATATCTGTTTAAAAATTATTACATGCCAGGAATTATGAATTACACAACCAAAGGAAAAATAATAAGTTACTTCTATAGGGAGCCTTCAATTAGGCCCAGATCTTCCAAACCTCAATGCCTTTAGTGTTTTATAGCCTTCCATAGTCCGGGCATGTCAAAGTTCCCTAAGGACCTCAAGGGATCCCGGGAAGTGCTCACACCCAGACATAGCCAAAATAGAGTTAAACATGTGCAGTGTGGGAAGTGCCAGCCTTATGTGTCAGAGTTCAGAGGGCACTCAAAGGGTCCCCAAAGCAGTGCTCACACGAAGGGGGCTGAACTTAGACTTCTAAGAGTATATGTGAGAGTGATTTTTTTTTATTTAAAAGGATTTAAGTAAGAAAAACAGTTTTGAGAAAGGGTAAGTAAGAAAACAGTTTTGAAGAAGGAAATAGAAGCTTAACATTACACAAAAGACCAAGGATAGTCCAACAATCACAAACATGGGTGATGGGATTTGAGGGACAAATACAGAGCATGTAAGGGCAGACATGTAGCAGTCAGATACACATATAGACATACAATCAGAAATTCCTAAGGGTCTAGAGGATTAGGGGTACAGTAAAGTATTAGGTTAGATTAAACCCCTAAAACAACTAAGGTCATGGTTAAACTAATGTGCCAGTCATAGGCATGTAAGAAGTAGGTGCTAAGTATACGGAAACATGCTGGTCATAAACAAATAAAGCCTAACTTAACATGCAGAGGGGGGTTCAGGATCCTAGAGACATGCTGAATAATAAGTAAAAGCAAATTAGAAGCATGCTGAATTACAACAGTAGTAGAAACATGTTGGTTTGAGGACTGAAATCTAAATTAGAACATACCAGTGAAGTGAAGAAAGCAATAACACAAAAAGGAAGTAGGAGATGCACAATAGTTAGCCTTGGCTAGCAGCCGGCTAACTCAGAATAGTAGTAGTTAGCACAGAAGAGAGAGCAGAGAGTCTTTTTAATTGTGAGAGAGAGATTTTGAACAGACTCGTTCCTTTTTTCTTTGAAGTGAGAATAGAAGAGGCTATATATAATAGTTGAGAGCAGAGTAAGAGAGAGTAAAGGAAATCAATCATCAACAATTACAGAATCCATAGAATCAGCCAGTCAATAAATTAGCAAATCTTCCCTTAATTAAGGGAGTAATTAGCCAGTTAACGGTAAAGAACATGGCAAATGATTAAGGAAAGAATCAAAATAGTTTAAGTAAGGGATAGGTGATTAGGGTTAAATACATAAGAGCAAGAAGTAAGAATCAGCAAGTATTCCCTCAATTACGGGACTAATTAACCAGTTAAATTGGTAAAAAGCAGGGCAGATAATTAAGGAAAGAATCAAAAATAGTTTAAGTACGGGATAGGCAATTAGGGTTAAATACATAAGAGCTTAATTAAGGAAACGGGAAGTAAGAATCAGCAAGTACCACAGTTAATCGTACATAAGGCAAGGAATAATTAGAAGCTGTAAATATAGGGAAATAATCGAGAAATCAGCACATAGGTATCAGTATAGCAAATCAGGGAATCAAATAATTGAAGTAATATTGGTTTTTAAGGGAGATAATATAGGTTTTTTCATGAATGACAAACAGGATAAGTATAACACATAAAAATCAGTCAATATTTGAATCAGAAACCCTAATGGAAGCACATAAGGGCAAAATCATAAGCTATTCAAATTAAACAAAGGAAATAATCGAGAAATCAGCACATAAGTATCAGTATAGAAAATCAGGGAATCAAATAATTGAAGTAATATTGGTTTTTAAGGGAGATAATATAGGTTTTTTCATGAATGACAAACAGGCTAAGTATAACACATAAAAATCCGTCAATATTTGAATCACAAACCCTAATGGAAGCACATAAGGGGAAAATCATAAGCTATTCAAATTAAACAAAGACGAAATCATATGAATCAGAGTGCAGAACAAAGTTATGTATCAAATAACACAGATCGACTCAGAATTCGAACATAGTGTCAAGATTAGGGCTTTTAGCATAGGCTAGTTAGGGTTAAGAAAAACTCAACAAAAAATCAGTCAGAACACGTAAGAACAGAAGATTAATAACTAAAAATCAGAAACGTTTGAAGAAAATGATTTTCAAGAAACCCTAGTTTTGGAAAAAACGAAGGATCGTTTGAAAAATAGGAGAATCTTTAAAGAAAACTCAGGAAAACCTCATAACACGCATAGATATGTTACAGATATAAAAGAATCGGAAGTTTAGAAGTTAGGGTTTCAAAGAGAGAACTCAGAGAGAGAGAGAGTCGGTATAGAAACCACCGGATCTAGCCGGAAAGTAGGAAAATCTTACTGGAATCGAGCCATGAAGGCCTGAGACAGTCCAAAGGTGTGAGGAAGTGGACCCTGGTCTCTTGAATACCTTAGAGACAGCAACACCGGTGAGAAGGAGCCATGAGAGGCCTGAGGATGGTGAGGATTCCATAGTTTCCGGCTAAGAGGTGGCCGGAGAAGACGAACAGACCTCATCGGAGGTGGAGAGACCAGAGGTCTCTAGAAAGAAATAGAGAGATAGAGACAGAGTGTGAGAGGGGGAAATGAGAGACGGGGGGAGGTCGTTAGGGTTTAATTATGTAAGTGAAATTTGGGTCGTCGATCTAATTTGATCAACGACTCAGATTGATCCGGGGTTGGGCCGGGTAAGAATTGGTTTGGGTTGGGGGTCTGTTGGGTTATTTAATTGGGTTAGGGATTAGGCCAATTTTAGGCTATAATTGAAATAAAAGGGGCTAGTAGTTAAATACCTAATTAAATTAGATAAAACAATTTACAAAAATAGCTAATAATTGTGTAAAATGGAATTGATGCTTAGAAAATAAATTAAAATGATTGATTAGCATTTAAAAAATTCAAAATGACTAATTACTGGATAAAAATAGTATAAATATATGATTCGACTATAATTGCAAAGTTATTGCAATCATAGCCAAAGAGTACCAATTTGGCTAATTGTGAAATAATTTGGTCTTAGTAGGACCCTAAATAATGAATTAAATCAAGAAATGCTTTTGAAATTGTTTGTAATGCAATTTGTAATTAATTATTAGAAATAAAATACCGGATAGATTAAAATAAATTAATAAAAATATGAAAAAATTATAGAAAAATACCAATTGTTGTTAAAGCATGTTTTTGAAGGTATATATGCAATTTTAAAATATTGTGGGAAAATTGGGTATCAACAGTTGCCCCTCTTTACCCGGGAAGGATGAAAGAGTTGTTGGGTAAAGATATGATGGCCAACTTTGACCGAGTGAAATGATTTGGAGAGATTAGGCCGCACCCTGGCTTCTGAGCTGCCTACATATCTCTGATTTTACAGGAATCAGGCCGTATGTAGTTCAGGAGCCATCGGCGAAGTATACCAATGAAGTTTCACAAGGACGGACGCAAAGTGCAGGGTTGGGTGGTCAAGGGCTTATGGGATAGTTAGGAGAACTAGAGCGGAACCGCTCCTGCCTGGATGGATGTTGCTAGTCGGATTACCTGCAAATGAATAACAAGCATATATCGTACGTAATTTAAACATGATGCAAATTCCCATTGGACCATGAATGCTATCTTCGGACAGTTGAGGATGAAGTCCTTAGACCATGATGTCCTGGGCCATGAATCGCTTGATGCGGGATTCGCAGGCTATGAAATGATGTTCTCGGGACATGAAGATAGTGCCTCCGAACCATGATGCCTTTGAATAATGATATGCAAATTGATAAAAGAGATCATTAGGCCATGACATGGTGTTCTCGGGCCATGAAGATGGTGCCTCCGAATAATGACGCCTTTGGATAGGTTGGCGATTTTCAGCCCATGAAAATGTAGTAATATGATGCTAACAAGACAGAGCTTAGTCTTGCGAATTTAAAAGGGGCAGAGCTTAGCCCGAAAGGAAGCAAAGTGAATAATGATAGAGACAGTGATTGCTTTGAAAAGTAAACGGGAGGCAGTGATAAGCCTCGGAAGGCAGAAAAGTAGCCTTATGCAATATGCGAATGCAGATGGAGGTAGCGTTTAACCTCGAAAGGCAGAAAGGTAGCCTTATGCAATATGCGAATGCAAATGGAGGTAGCGTTTAACCTCGGAAGGCAGAAAGGTAGCCTTATGCAATTATTTAAGGAAGGACGACAGAAATTCTTAGCTGGTGTTAAATTGCGGTAGAGCATTATAATAATGAAGCATTGTTTGTGCTGATAATAAGTGTTGGCGTGACGAGTTTAAGGAACGATGTCTGTCCTTGGAGAGGATAATATATTTCGGGGCTTTTTGTAATTTTTTGCCTGCATCCAAAGAAAGATCGTGAGTTTTGTAAAGGGGAAAGCTTACTTTGCATTCCTGCTGGCCCCGCTTAGCTCATTTTCTTGATCATGATGATAATGTCTGTGTCATTAGGGTAGCGTTCGCTAAACAAGATGCTTTAGAAAAAATAAATATGCATGATTTTTGTAAAAGTGTAATATATAGTCTAAAATAGTTTTAGATGAACCGACGACATGTCACGGCTTGAGACGTTGCAACCTCTCTTGTTGTGGAATTTTAAGGGGGACCCTCAAAATTCTGCCCCAGTTTTCTGGGTGGATGCCTCTGACTGCTGCTCGCGCGGCGACTGGCTGAACTTGCTTCGGAATTTTGAGGGTCCTCCTCAAAATTCTGTCCCAGTTCCAATTGGGGGAAAAATTGGTTTTTATTGAATTATGACTGAACCCATAGGGCTGCCTACGTATCCCTTCTTAAACAGGAATCAGGTCAGGCGTAGTTCAAATTACATCCCTGAGAAAGCATAAAGATTACACATAGTAACGCTTGAATGCATCTGAATTGATTGGTTTCGGCCAAACTTCTCCGTCCATTTCTGCAAGTATGAGTGCTCCTCCTGTCAGCACTCTATAAACCATGTACGGACCTTGCCAGTTGGGAGAGAACTTCCTCTTGGCTTTATCTTGATGCGGAAAGATTTTCTTTAACACCAGTTGCCCTGGTGTGAATCGTCTCATCTTGACTTTCTTGTTGAAGGCCCTGGCCGATCTGTTCTGATATAGTTGACCATGACATACTGCATTCATTCTCTTCCCGTCTATGAGGGCCAGTTGCTCATAACGACTTCTTACCCATTCTGCATCGCTGAGCTCAGCTTCCTGTATAATTCGTAGAGATGGAATCTCCACTTCGGCAGGAATTACAGCCTCTGTACCATAAACTAGCATATAGGGAGTTGCCCATGTTGATGTGCGGACAGTGGTGTGGTATCCCAGTAAAGCGAATGATAACTTTTCATGCCATTGCTTGTGCCTTTTTATCATATTTCTTAGTATCTTCTTGATGTTTTTTGTTAGCAGCCTCTACGACTCTATTCATCTGAGGTCTATATGCTATGGTATTCTTTGTGTTTGATCCTGAAAGTTTCACACATAGCTTTCAGCTTTCATCAAGTCACTGTTGAGATTAGAACCATTGTCGGTGATGATTGACTCTGGAACTCCGAGCCGACAAACAATGTGGTCGCGGACAAAGTCGGCCACGACTTTCTTAGTAACTGCTTTGTAGGAGGCTGCTTCGACCCATTTAGCGAAGTAGTCAATGGCGACCAAAATGAACATGTGGCCATTGGAAGCGGCAGGCTCAATTGGTCCAATAACGTCCATACCCCAAGCGGTGAACGGCCATGGTGAGCTTGTCGCATTGATCTTACTTGGAGGCACCTTTATCATATCCCCATGTATCTGGCAGCGGTGGCACTTCCGAACATACTGGATGCAGTCCGTTTCCATAGTCATCCAAAAGTAACCAGCTCGGAGTATTTTTCTTTGCTAGAACAAAACCATTCATATGTGGGCCACAGGTCCCTGCATGCATTTCTTCCAGCAATTTTGATGCTTCTTTTGCGTCAACATACCTTAATAACCCCAAATCGGGAGTCCTCCTATACAGGATTCCTCCGCTGTGGAAAAAATTATTGGACAATCTCTGAAGTGTGTGTTTCTGAGTGGAATTTGCAAGCTCGGGGTATTCTCCTTTTGCCAAGTACTTATCAATGTCATGAAACCAAAGATTTGCGTCTGCTTCTTCTTCGATATGGGCACAGTAAGCTGGATGATTATGGATCTTTATGGGAATAGGGTCAATGAAATTCTTGTCCGGATGCTGGATCATTAAGGACAAGGTAGCTAATGCGTCGGCAAACTCATTCTGGATTCTGGGGACGTGCCGGAACTCTATCTTTGTGAACCTCTTTCTTAACTCCTGTACCTGGTGCAGATACGGAAGTATCTTGGAATTCATTGTTGCCCATTCCCCTTGTACCTGATGTACTAATAAGTCTGAATCACCGATCACTAACAGCTCCTGGACGTTCATGCCAATGGCCATATTGAGCCCCAAGATGCAGGCTTCACATTCAGCCATATTGTTGGTGCAAGGGAACCTGAGTTTGGCGGATATCGGATAATGCTGACCGGTCTCTGATACTAGTATTGCTCCAATACCGACTCCCTTGAAGTTTTCTGCTCCACCAAAGAACATCCTCCAACCATCATAGGATTCTGCAATATCTTCTCCTATGAATGATACCTCTTTATTAGGAAAATATGATTTCAGAGGTTCGTATCCTCCATCTACGAGATTCTCAGCAAGATGGTCAGCCAAATCTTGTCCTTTAACTGCCTTCTGAGTCATGTAAAAAATGTCGAATTCGCTCAGCAGGATTTGCCACTTGGCTAGCTTGCCAGTGGGCACGAGCTTCTGAAAGATGTACTTTAATGGATACATCCGTGATATGAGATATGTTGTGTAGGCACAGAAGTAATGTCTCAGCTTTTGGGCGACCCAAGTCAGAGCACAACAGGTAAGCTCTAATAGAGAATATCGGGCCTCATATGGAGTGAACTTCTTGCTGAGGTAATAAATAGCTTGTTCCTTCCTTCATGTTTCATTGTGCTTCCCTAGAACGCAGCTGAAAGCTCCATCTAATACTGCAAGATAAAGTAGCAAAGGTATGTCTGGCTCGGGCGTTAATAGGACTGGCGGTGTTGATAAATATTCCTTGATTCTGTCGAAAGCCTTTTGAAAATCATCGGTCCACTCGGTCGCAGCGTCCTTCTTCAGCATCTTAAAGATTGGCTCACAGATGATTGTAGACTGTGCTATAAATCGGCTGATGTAATTAAGCCTCCCCAAGAAACTCATCACATCTTTCTTGTTCCTTGGTGGTGGTAGCTCTTGAATGGCTTTGACCTTGGACGGATCAAATTCTATTCCCCGGCGGCTCACAATAAATCCCAGCAACTTCCCAGCAGCAACCCCAAATACACACTTCGTGGGGTTTAGTTTCATATTGTATTTTCACAATCTATTGAAGAACTTCCCCAAATTCTCCATGTGATCAGCATCTTTCTTTGATTTGATAATGACATCATCCACGTACACCTCGATCTCCTTGTGAATCATGGCATGGAATATGGTGGTCATGGTCCTCATGTAGGTGGCCCCTACATTCTTTAGACCGAATGGAATCATCTTTTAACAATACACTCTCCACGACGTAATGAATGACGTTTTTTCAGCATCTTCCTCATCCATCCAAATCTGGTGATAACCAGCGAAGCAATCCACAAAGGACTGCAATTCATGCTTGGCGCAGTTATCAATCAGAATGTGTATATTTTGCAAGGGGAAGTCGTCTTTCGGACTGGCCCGGTTGAGATCCCGGCAGTCGACGCAGACTCTGACCTTCTCGTTCTTCTTTGGCACAGGTACAATGTTGGCTAACCATGTCGGGTACTCCACTACCCAGAGAATTTTGGTGTTGATCTGCTTGGTAACTTCTTCTTTGATTTTCAAACTCATGTCGGGTTTGAACATTCTGAGCTTTTGTTTCACTGGTGGACACATTGGATTGGTTGGCAGTTTGTGAGCCACAATAGACGTACTTAGACCAGTCATGTCATCATACGACCATGCAAATACGTCCTCATACTCTTTATTCTTTATTTTCTGATGGTGACAAATGAATGTTGATGCGAGTCTCCTTGACGTTTTCTGAATCTCCCAGGTTGATAACTTCAGTCTCATCCAGGTTCGACTTAGGTCTGTTCTAAAAGTTCTCAACTTCTTTGACAATCTTTTCAGGTATGTCGTCTTCATCTGAATCAATGCCTGTTTGATGCGTTGTCTCATTGCATGTCACAGTTATCGGTTCATCAAGACAAGTAATAGTAATGCTGTATAAATAAAGTAATGAGAGAAAACAATAGCAATAAATATCAAATTCGTAAGAGAAATTTAGAAGATGCTTTGATAGATTGATTAACTGTTTTGAACATTGAAGATCTTTATTGCAGAAATTGAAAAATGCAGGAAAAGGAAGATCATTTAGTATATAAAACAGTAAATAATGCTTGTTTTAGCCTTGCTACCCCGAGGCTCGTCGGGCTTTGGTTGTCTTGATAGACCAGTTCTTGAGATATGCCCCCTTGATTACTGTCTGTATGGAAGGGCCTTCCTCCCCCTCCCCCTCGATAACAACACAGCAATACATATCATCATCCTCTAGGAACAAACTCCTCATTGCTGCAAGTTCTTCTTCCTCGTCTGAACCATAAATAGTGTCGGCCTGCTTGAAAGTCTGCTCAAGATGAGGTATAGGCTGATCCAAAGGGTAATAGGGACCGCACCAAGGTGGCGACCAGTCATTGAATTCCGGCCAAGTGTACTCATACCCCAGACCGAAAGTGATGCCATGCTCCTTGAGCTTTATGGGCTTCGTGATCCATTGGAGGTTCTTACCAAGCCCTTTGCCTGGATCATATCCTCTCCAATTTATGATGCTCTCAATCTTGTTGTCCCACCATTTGTCCTTGTCGATAGCATTGACCCGTTCAATGTGGTGGTAAGTTCCTCTGCCTATCTTCCTTTTTTCGTCAATTACCGGAATAGTTTGACGACTATAAATGGGGTTGCTACCGTCATCATGAATAATCACCTCTTGGTGGTTCCACATGAATTTTACCACCTGATGTAGTGTTGATGCTACGGCCCCAGCATCGTGAATTCAGGGTCGTCCTAACAACAGGTTGTAGGATGTAGGCACATCTATCACCTGGAAATCCACTTCGAACCAAGTCGGTCCCATGTGTAGACATAGACTGATCTCCCCCATGGTGGACCTCTGAGAACCGTCAAAGGCTTTCACATTGATCGCCCCATCCCTTATCTCATGTAGCCCTTTACCCAATTTCTTGAGTGTTATCAACGGACAGATGTTAAGACTGGAACCTCCATCAATCAAGATTCTTGTGATGAAATGATCTTCGCATTGCATGGTGATGTGTAGTTCTTTGTTGTGCCCCAATCCTTCAGGTGGTAGCTCGTCCTCATGAAAAGTTATTTTATGACTCTCCAGCACCTGGCCTACCATATTGGCCATTTCCCCACTAGTGATGTTGTTTGGCACATATGTTTCACTCAACACTTTCAAAAAAGCATTTCTTTGTGTTTCGGAATTCTACAGCAGAGAGAGGATGGATATCTGTGCCGGTGTCTTGTTCAGCTGATCAATGACTGAATACTCCTTAGCCTGTACCTTTCTCCAAAGGTCATCGGGACCTGTTTCGATAAGGGGAGGCCGGTTGGCAGCCTGCTTGCTTGACTCGGCCAGATGCTCAAGGGTGTAGATCCTACCAGTTCTCGTCATACCCTGTGCTGCGACAGCTTCCTCAGACTTGACCTTGCCTTTCCTTCTCGCCTCGGTTTCGTAGTCCCAAGGGATAGCATTTGAATAGAATGGTGGCGTGGTTGACATTGCCACCGGAATTGGTACAGCCATCTTTACTTCAAATGAAATGTGTGTTCGGGGTGGCAAGACTGCGACCTCGAATGAAGTTGGTGCATTCGCTGGAGATACAAACTCAACTTCAATTGGCACTGGTGACTTTACAGGTGGCGCTGCTTCAAACTCAAATGGTATAGACATATTCACCTCAGAGGCCTCAGATGGTTGAATTTGGACTATGATCGGTTTGAGAGTGATTGCGGGTTTGTTTGGGTCATCGCCTTCTACGATCAACCCGATTGACCCCTCGGGATCCCAATCATCTTCTATTTTAATCATATGGATACCTCTACCCTTATGGTCTGGCAGAGGATTGTCGCAGATGTTTAGAGCGAGGTCTTTTGCCAAAATAATCTTATTGTCAATGGGAGCCTGTATTTTGTCCTTCAGAGAACGACATTCTTCGATGATGNTGTGTCCTTTCATGCCGGAATGGTATGCACAGGATTTGTTTGGGTTAACCCACTGAGAAGGGTTCTCAGGGGTGGCAGCAGGGATAGGTGTGACATAACCAGCAGCTTTGAGTTTCTCATATAACTGGTCAATGGGCTCGGCTATGGCGGTGTATTGCTTTGGAGGGCGGTGATCAAAATTGGGACGAGGTCTAGGGAAGTTTTGGCGTGCAGGGGGTGATTGGTAATGGGATGGATGGGAATTATAAGTTTGGTAGACAGGAGCGGGTTGTGAATATCTAGGCGAAGCAGGTTGATATGTGGGTGGTGGAGCTTGGTAGGAAGGTGGTGGAGTTTGGTAATTTGGTGAGGGTGCTTGGTAATTCAGGGTTGGATGATATGTGAGTGGAGGTGTCGGATAGGTTTGGTATTTGAGCGAGGACTTGGTTCTTTGTGCAACTATATTGGCTCTCACATATCTCTTCTTAGACACACCACCGGGCTGTAGAGCCTTGTTAGTGGCTTGCAAGGCTTCAAAATT